>JAXRKP010000628.1:7500-30000 GCA_037039925.1 Doris montereyensis | reverse complement strand
CAGAATAAGTTTCCATGTAGCCAAATGTCACAGAATAAGTTTTCATGTAGCGAAATTTCAACAATAAGACTCAATGCAGTAACGTCTAAAAATAACTTTTCATGTATCGAATTGTCACCAAGTAAGTGTCCATGTAGAAAATTATCCCAGCATAATATTTAATGCAGCAAAATATCACAGAGTAATTTTTCATGTAGCAAAATTTCTCAGAATAAGAGTCATGTAACGAAATGTCACGGTGTAAGTTTCCATATAGCAATATGTCACGGGTGTAAGTTTCCATGTAGCGATATGTCACGGTGTAAGTTTCCATGTAGCGATATGTCACGTGTGAAAAGTTCCATGTAACGATATGTCACGTGAAAAGTTCCATGTAACGATATGTCACGTGTGAAAGTTCCATGTAGCGATATTTCACGTGAAAAGTTCCATGTAGCGATATGTCACGTGTGAAAAGTTCCATGTAGCGATATGTCACGGTGTAAAGTTCCAAGTAGCGATATGTCACGGTGTAAGTTTCCATGTAGTTATACGTCATGGTGTAAGTTTCCATGTAGCGATGTGTCACGGTGTAAGTTTCCATTTAGCTATACGTCATAGTGTAAGTTTCCATGTAGCGATGTGTCACGGAGTAAGTTTCCATGTAGCTATACGTCATGGTGTAAGTTTCCATATAGCAATATGTCACAGTGTAAGTTTTCATGTAGTTATACGTCATGGTGTAAGTTTCCATGTAGCGATGTGTCACGGTGTAAAGTTTCATGTAGCGATTTGTCATGATGTAATGTTTCATGTAGCGATATGTCACGTGTGTTCCAATGTTCCATGTAGCGATATGTCACGGTGTAAAGTTCCATGTAGCGATATGTCATGGTGTAAAGTTCCATGTAGTGATATGTCACGGTGTAAAGTTCCATGTAGTGATATGTCACGGTTTAAAGTTCCATGTATAGTGATATGTCACGGTGTAAAGTTTCATGTAGTGATATGTCACGATGTAAAGTTCCATGTAGTGATATGTCACGGTGTAAAGTTCCATGTAGTGATATGTCACGGTGTAAAGTTCCATGTAGTGATATGTCACGTTGTAAAGTTCCATGTAGTGGTATGTCACGGTGTAAAGTTCCATGTAGTGATATGTCATGGTGTAAAGTTCCATGTAGCAAAACGTCATGGTGTAAAGTTTCATGTAGCGATATGTCACGATGTAAAGTTCCATGTAGCGATATGTCACGGTGTAAAGTTCCATGTAGCAAAATGTCATGGTGTAAAGTTCCATGTAGCGATATTTCATGGTGTAATGTTTTAGCAAAATGTCAGGTGTAGCGATATGTCATGGTGTAGTTCCATGTAGTGATATGTCATGGTGTAAAGTTCCATGTAGCGATATGTCACGATGTAAAGTTCCATGTAGCGATATGTCATAGTGTAAAGTTCCATGTAGTGATATGTCATGGTGTAAAGTTCCATGTAGTGATATGTCACGATGTAAGTTTTCAGTTCCATGTAGTGATATGTCACGGTTTAACGTTCCATGTAGTGATATGTCACGGTGTAAAGTTTCATGTAGTGATATGTCACGATGTAAAGTTCCATGTAGTGATATGTCACGGTGTAAAGTTCCATGTAGTGATATGTCATGGTGTAAAGTTCCATGTAATGATATATGTCACGTTGTAAAGTTCCATGTAGTGATATGTCACGATATGTGTAAAGTTCCATGTAGTCATATGTCATATATCGGTGTAAAGTTCCATGTAGTATGATATGTCATGGTGTAAAGTTCCATGTAGCAAAACGTCATGGTGTAAAGTTTCATGTAGCGATATGTCACGATGTAAAGTTCCATGTAACGATATGTCACGGTGTAAAGTTCCATGTAGCAAAATGTCATGGTGTAAAGTTCCATGTAGCGATATATCATGGTGTAATGTTTTATGTAGCGATATGTCATGGTGTAAAGTTCCATGTAGTGATATGTCATGGTGTAAAGTTCCATGTAGCGATATGTCACGATGTAAAGTTCCATGTAGCGATATGTCATGGTGTAAAGTTTCCATATGTAGTGATATGTCATGGTGTAAAGTTCCATGTAGTGATATGTCATGGTGTAAGTTTCCATGTAGCGATATGTCATGGTGTAAGTTTTCATGTAGTTATACGTCATGGTGTAAGTTTTCATGTAGTTATACGTCATGGTGTAAATTTCCATATGTAGGGATGTGTCACGGTGTAAAGTTTCATGTAGCGATATGTCATGGTGTAATGTTTCATGTAGCGATATGTCACGTGTGAAAGTTCCATGTAGCGATATGTCACGTTGTAAAGTTCCATGTAGTGATATGTCACGGTGTAAAGTTCCATGTAGTGATATGTCACGGTGTAAAGTTCCATGTAGTGATATGTCATGTAAGTGTAAAGTTCCATGTAGCAAAACGTCATGGTGTAAAGTTTCATGTAGCAATATGTCACGATGTAAAGTTCCATGTAGCGATATGTCACGGTGTAAAGTTCCATGTAGCAAAATGTCATGGTGTAAAGTTCCATGTAGCGATATATCATGGTGTAATGTTTTATGTAGCCATATGTCATGGTGTAAAGTTCCATGTAGTGATATGTCATGGTGTAAAGTTCCATGTAGCGATATGTCACGATGTAAAGTTCCATGTAGCGATATGTCATGGTGTAAAGTTCCATGTAGTGATATGTCATGGTGTAAAGTTCCATGTAGTGATATGTCATGGTGTAAGTTTCCATGTAGCGATATGTCATGGTGTAAGTTTTCATGTAGTTATACGTCATGGTGTAAGTTTTCATGTAGTTATACGTCATGGTGTAAGTTTCCATGTAGGGATGTGTCACGGTGTAAAGTTTCATGTAGCGATATGTCATGGTGTAATGTTTCATGTAGCGATATGTCACGTGTGAAAGTTCCATGTAGCGATATGTCACGGTGTAAAGTTCCATGTAGCGATATGTCATGGTGTAAAGTTCCATGTAGTGATATGTGACGGTGTAAGTTTTCATGTAGTTATACGTCATGGTGTAAAGTTTCATGTAGCGATTTGTCATGGTGTAAAGTTCCATGTAGTGATATGTCACGATGTAAAGGTCCATGTAGTGATATGTTACGGTGTAAAGTTCCGTGTAGTGATATGTCACGGTGTAAAGTTCCATGTAGTGATATGTCACGGTTTAAAGTTCCATGTAGTGATATGTCAGGGTGTAAAGTTTCATGTAGTGATATGTCACGATGTAAGTTCCATGTATTGATATGTCACGGTGTAAAGTTTCATGTAGTGATATGTCACGGTCTAAAGTTCCATGTAGTGATATGTCACGGTGTAAAGTTCTATGTAGTGATATATCATGGTGTAAAGTTCCATGTAGCAAAACGTCATGGTGTAAAGTTTCATGTAGCGATATGTCACGATGTAAAGTTCCATGTAGCGATATGTCACGGTGTAAAGTTCCATGTAGCAAAATGTCATGGTGTAAAGTTCCATGTAGCGATATGTCAAGGTGTAATGTTTTATGTAGCGATATGTCATGGTGTAAAGTTCCATGTAGTGATATGTCATGGTTTAAAGTTCCATGTAGGAAAATGTCATGGTGTAAAGTTCCATGTAGCAATATGTCATGGTGTAAAGTTCCATGTACCGATATGTCATGGTGTAAAGTTCCATGTAGTGATATGTCACGATGTAAAGTTCCATGTAGCAAAATGTCATGGTGTAAAGTTCCATGTAGCGAAATGTCACGATATTAAGTTCCATGTAGCGATATGTCATGGTGTAAAGTTCCATGTAGCGATATGTCACGGTGTAAAGTTCCATGTAGTGATATGTCACGGTGTAAAGGTCCATGTAGCGATATGTCATGATGTAAAATTCCATCTAGTGATATGTCATGGTGTAAAGTTCCATGTAGTGATATGTCATGGTGTTAAGTTCCATGGTGATATGTCATGGTGTAAGTTTCCATGTAGTGATATGTCATGGTGTAAGTTTCCATGTAGTGATATGTCATGGTGTAAAAGTTCATGTAGTGATATGTCATGGTGTAAAGTTCCATGTAGTTATATGTCATGGTGTAAAGTTCCATGTAGCGATATGTTACGGTGTAAAGTTCCATGTAGTGATATGTCATGGTGTAAAGTTCCATGTAGCGATATGTCATGGTGTAAAGTTAAATGTAGCGATATGTCATGGTGTAAAGTTCCATGTACCGACATGTCATGGTGTAAAGTTCCATGTAGCTATATGTCATCGTGTAATGTTTCATGTACCGATATGTCACAATGTAAGCTTCCATGTAGCGATATGTCATGGTGTAATGTTTCATGTAGCGATATGTCACGATGTAAAATTTCATGTAGCGATATGTCACGGTGTAAGGTTCCATGTAGCGATATGTCATGGTGTAAAGTTCCATGTAGCGATATGTCACGATGTAAAGTTCCAAGTAGCGTTATGTCATGGTCTGAGTTTCCATGTAACGATGTGTCATGGTGTAAAGTTTCATGTAGCGATATGTCATAATGTAAAGTTCCATGTAGCGATAGGTCATGGTGTAAAGTTCCATGTAGCGATATGTCATGGTGTAAAGTTCAATGTAGCGATATGTCATGGTGTAAAGTTCCATGTAGCGATATGTCACGATGTAAAGTTCCATGTAGCGATATGTCACGATGTAAAGTTCCATGTAGCGATATGTCATGGTGTCATGTTTCATGTACCGATATGTCACAGTGTAAGTTTCCATGTAGTGAAATGTAACAGTGTAAATTTCCATGTAGCGATATGTCATGGTGTAATGTTTCATGTACCGATATGTCACAGTCTTAGTTTCCCTGTAGTGAAATGTAACGGTGTAAGTTTCCATGTAGCGATATGTCATGGTGTAAGTTCCCGTAACGATATGTCATGGTGTAAGTTTCCATGTAGCTAAATGTTATGGTGTCAGTTTCCATGTAGCGGTATGTCACGTAAGTTTCCATGTAGTGATATGTCATGGTGTAAGTTTCCATGTAGCTATACGTCATGGTGTAAGTTTCCATGTAGCGATATGTCACGGTGTAAGTTTCCATGTAGCAATATGTCATGGTGTAAGTTTCCATGTAGCAATATGTCATGGTGTAAGTTTCAATGTAGCAATATGTCATGGTGTAAGTTTCCATGTAGCAATATGTCATGGTGTAAGTTTCCATGTAGCGGTATGTCACGGTGTAAGTTTCCATGTAGTGATATGTCATGGTGTAAGTTTCCATGTAGCAAAATGTCATGGTGTAAGTTTCCATGTAGCAATATGTCACGGTGTAAGTTTCAATGCAGCGATAGGTCATGGTGTAAATTTCCGTGTAGCGCTATGTCACGGTGTAAGTTTCCATGTAGCGATATGGCATGGTGTAAGTTTCCATGTAGCGAAATGTCATGGTGTAAGTTTCAATGTAGCAATAGGTCATGGTGTAAGTTTCCATGTAGCGATATGTCACGGTGTAAGTTTCCATGTAGCAATATGTCATGCTGTACCTTGCCATATAGCGATATGTCACAGTGTAAGTGTCCATGTAGCGATATGTCATGGTGTAAATTTCCATGTAGCGATATGTCACGACGTGGGTTTCCATGTAGCGATATGTCATGGTGTAACTTGCCATGCAGCGATATGTCATGGTGTAAGTTTCCATTTAGCGAAAAGTCACCGTGTAAGTTTCCATGTACCAAAATGTTACGGTGTAAGTTTCCATCATGTAGCAAGATGTCGCAGTGTAAGTTTTCGCGTAGCAATATGTCACGGTGTGAGTTTCTGTATAGCAATATGTCACGGTGTAAGTTTCCATGTAGCGAAATGTCACAGTGTAAGTCATCATGTAGCAAAATGTCACGGTGTAAGTTTCCGTGTAGTGATATGTTATGGTGTAAGTTTCCATGTAACGATATGTCATGTTGTAAGTTTCCATGTAGCGATGTGTCACGGTGTAAGTTTCCATGTAGCGATATGTTAGGGTGTAAGTTTCCATGTAACGATATGTCATGGTGTAAGTTTCCCTGTAACGATATGTCATAGTGCAAGTTTCCATGTAACGATCTGTCATGGTGTAAGTTTCCATGTAACAATATGTCATCGTTATTAATTTCCATGTAACGATATGTTAGGGTGTAAGTTTCCATGTAACTATATGTCATGGTGTAAGTTTCCATATAACGATCTGTCATGGTGTAAGTATCCATGTAACGATCTATCATGGTGTAAGTTTCCATGTAACTATCTGTCATGATGTACGTTTCCATGTAACGATCTGTCATGGTGTAAGTTTCCATGTAACTATCTGTCATGGTGTAAGTTTCCATGTAACTATCTGTCATGGTGTAAGTTTCCATGTAACTTTCTGTCATGGTGTAAGTTTCCATGTAACGATATGTCATGGTGTAAGTTTCCATCTACAGAAATGTCTCAGAATAAGTTTCCATGTAGCAAAATGTCACGGAGTAAGTTTACATCTACCGAAATGTCACAGAATAAGTTTTCTTTGTAGCGATATGTCACAGTGTAATTTTCGATGTAGCAATATGTCACGTTGTAAGTTTCCATTTAGCGATATGTCACGGGGCTAGTTCACATGTAGCAATATGTCACGGTTTCAGTTTTCATATACCGATATGTCACATTGTAAGTTTCCATGTACCGAAATGTCACAGTATAAGATCCATGTAGCGATATGTGAAGGTCTAAGTTTCAATCTACGGAAATGTCTGAGAATAAGTTTCCATGTAGCGATATGTCACGTAGTAAGTTTCCACGTACTAAAATATCTGAAAGTAAGTTTCCATGTAGGAAAATACCATGTAGTAAGTTTCCATGTAGCAAAATTTCACGTAGTAAGTTTCCGTATAGCAAAATGTCACGTAGTAAGTTTCCATGTAGCAAAATGTCACGTAGTAAGTTTCCATGTAGCAAAATGGCATATAGTACGTTTCCACGTAGCAAAATGTCACTTAGTAAGATTCCAAGTAGCAAAATTCCACGTAGTAAGTTTCCTTCAAGCAAAATGTCACGTAGTAAGTTTTCACGTGTAGCAAAATGTCACGGAATAAGTGTTCATGTAGTTAAATGTTACAGAGTAAGTGTTCATGTAGTTACATGTCACAGAGTAAGTTTCCATGTAGCTAAATGTCAAAGAGTAAGTGTTCATGTAGTTAAATGTCACAGAGTAAGTGTCCATCTAGTTAAATGTCACAGAGTAAGTTTCCATGTAGTGAAATGTTACAGAGTAAGTTTCCATGTAGTTAAATGTCACAGAGTAAGTGTTCATGTAGTGAAATGTCACAGAGTAAGTGTCCATGTAGCAAAATGTCACAGAGTAAGTGGCCATGTAGCAAAATGTCACATAGTAAGTGTTCATGTAGCAAACTGTCACATAGTAAGTGTTCATGTAGCAAAATGTCACATAGTAAGTGTTCATGTAGCAAAATGTCACATAGTAAGTGTCCATGTAGCAAACTGTCACATAGTAAGTGTCCATGTAGCAAAGTGTCACATAGTAAGTGTCCATGTAGCAATATGTCACATAGTAAGTGTTCATGTAGCAAACTGTCACATAGTAAGTGTTCATGTAGTGATATGTCACGATGTAAAGGTCCATGTAGTGATATGTTACGGTGTAAAGTTCCGTGTAGTGATATGTCACGGTGTAAAGTTCCATGTAGTGATATGTCACGGTTTAAAGTTCCATGTAGTGATATGTCAGGGTGTAAAGTTTCATGTAGTGATATGTCACGATGTAAAGTTCCATGTATTGATATGTCACGGTGTAAAGTTTCATGTAGTGATATGTCACGGTCTAAAGTTCCATGTAGTGATATGTCACGGTGTAAAGTTCTATGTAGTGATATATCATGGTGTAAAGTTCCATGTAGCAAAACGTCATGGTGTAAAGTTTCATGTAGCGATATGTCACGATGTAAAGTTCCATGTAGCGATATGTCACGGTGTAAAGTTCCATGTAGCAAAATGTCATGGTGTAAAGTTCCATGTAGCGATATGTCATGGTGTAATGTTTTATGTAGCGATATGTCATGGTGTAAAGTTCCATGTAGTGATATGTCATGGTTTAAAGTTCCATGTAGGAAAATGTCATGGTGTAAAGTTCCATGTAGCAATATGTCATGGTGTAAAGTTCCATGTACCGATATGTCATGGTGTAAAGTTCCATGTAGTGATATGTCACGATGTAAAGTTCCATGTAGCAAAATGTCATGGTGTAAAGTTCCATGTAGCGAAATGTCACGATATTAAGTTCCATGTAGCGATATGTCATGGTGTAAAGTTCCATGTAGCGATATGTCACGGTGTAAAGTTCCATGTAGTGATATGTCACGGTGTAAAGGTCCATGTAGCGATATGTCATGATGTAAAATTCCATGTAGTGATATGTCATGGTGTAAAGTTACATGTAGTGATATGTCAATGTGTTAAGTTCCATGTAGTGATATGTCATGGTGTAAGTTTCCATGTAGTGATATGTCATGGTGTAAGTTTCCATGTAGTGATATGTCATGGTGTAAAGTTCATGTAGTGATATGTCATGGTGTAAAGTTCCATGTAGTTATATGTCATGGTGTAAAGTTCCATGTAGCGATATGTTACGGTGTAAAGTTCCATGTAGTGATGTGTCATGGTGTAAAGTTCCATGTAGCGATATGTCATGGTGTAAAGTTAAATGTAGCGATATGTCATGGTGTAAAGTTCCATGTACCGACATGTCATGGTGTAAAGTTCCATGTAGCTATATGTCATCGTGTAATGTTTCATGTACCGATATGTCACAATGTAAGCTTCCATGTAGCGATATGTCATGGTGTAATGTTTCATGTAGCGATATGTCACGATGTAAAATTTCATGTAGCGATATGTCACGGTGTAAGGTTCCATGTAGCGATATGTCATGGTGTAAAGTTCCATGTAGCGATATGTCACGATGTAAAGTTCCAAGTAGCGTTATGTCATGGTCTGAGTTTCCATGTAACGATGTGTCATGGTGTAAAGTTCCATGTAGCGATATGTCATAATGTAAAGTTCCATGTAGCGATAGGTCATGGTGTAAAGTTCCATGTAGCGATATGTCATGGTGTAAAGTTCAATGTAGCGATATGTCATGGTGTAAAGTTCCATGTAGCGATATGTCACGATGTAAAGTTCCATGTAGCGATATGTCACGATGTAAAGTTCCATGTAGCGATATGTCATGGTGTCATGTTTCATGTACCGATATGTCACAGTGTAAGTTTCCATGTAGTGAAATGTAACAGTGTAAATTTCCATGTAGCGATATGTCATGGTGTAATGTTTCATGTACCGATATGTCACAGTCTTAGTTTCCCTGTAGTGAAATGTAACGGTGTAAGTTTCCATGTAGCGATATGTCATGGTGTAAGTTCCCATGTAACGATATGTCATGGTGTAAGTTTCCATGTAGCAAAATGTTATGGTGTCAGTTTCCATGTAGCGGTATGTCACGATGTAAGTTTCCATGTAGTGATATGTCATGGTGTAAGTTTCCATGTAGCTATACGTCATGGTGTAAGTTTCCATGTAGCGATATGTCACGGTGTAAGTTTCCATGTAGCAATATGTCATGGTGTAAGTTTCCATGTAGCAATATGTCATGGTGTAAGTTTCAATGTAGCAATATGTCATGGTGTAAGTTTCCATGTAGCAATATGTCATGGTGTAAGTTTCCATGTAGCGGTATGTCACGGTGTAAGTTTCCATGTAGTGATATGTCATGGTGTAAGTTTCCATGTAGCAAAATGTCATGGTGTAAGTTTCCATGTAGCAATATGTCACGGTGTAAGTTTCAATGCAGCGATAGGTCATGGTGTAAATTTCCGTGTAGCGCTATGTCACGGTGTAAGTTTCCATGTAGCGATATGGCATGGTGTAAGTTTCCATGTAGCGAAATGTCATGGTGTAAGTTTCAATGTAGCAATAGGTCATGGTGTAAGTTTCCATGTAGCGATATGTCACGGTGTAAGTTTCCATGTAGCAATATGTCATGCTGTACCTTGCCATATAGCGATATGTCACAGTGTAAGTGTCCATGTCATGCAGTGAAATGTCACAGACTAAATGTCCATGTAGCAAACTGTCACAGAGTAAAAATGTTACGTTCCATCATGTAGTCAAATTTCGTAGCAATATGTCAGACTAAATGTCCATTTCCATGTAGCAAACTGTCATCATGTAGTGTCAAAGTTTCCGTTCCATGTAACGTGTCATGTTGTAAGTTTCCATGTCATGTGTCACGAGTTTCCAAATGTCCAAACGATATGTCATGGTGTAAGTTTCCCTGTAACGATATGTCATAGTGCAGTTTCCAAACTGTCATGGTGTAAGTTTCCCATGTAAGTCATCGTTATTAATTTCCATGTAGTATGTTAGGGTGTAAGTTTCCATGTCACATAAGTTTCCAATAACGATCTGTCATGGTGTAAGTATCAATGTAGCAAACTGTCATCTGTCATAGTAAATCTGTTCATGTAACTATCTGTCAAAGTTTCCATGTCTATCTGTCATAGTTTCAAACTTTCTGTCATGTTCATGTAGCAAACTGTCACATGTAGTAAAGTTTACATCTACGTTCATGTAGCAAACTGTCGATGTAGCAATATGTCACGTTGTAAGTTTCCATTTAGTATGTCATAGTTCACATGTAGCAATATGTCACGGTTTCAGTTTTCATATACCGATATGTCAATTGTAAGTTTCCATGTACCGAAATGTCAGAAATCCATGTAGTATGTGAAGGTCTACAATCTGCGGAAATGTCTGAGAATAAGTTTTCCATGTTATGTCACGTAGTAAGTTTCCACGTACTAAATATCTGTAAGTTTCCATGTAGGGAAAATACCATGTAGTAAGTTTCCATGTAGCAAAATTTCACGTAGTAAGTTTCCGTATAATGTAAGTTTCCATGTAGCAAAATGTCACGTAGTAAGTTTCCATGTTCATATAGTAGTTTCCACGTAAAAATGTCACAGTAAGATTCCAAGTAGCAAAATTCCACGTGTAAGTTTCCTTCAAGCAAAATGTCACGTAGTAAGTTTTCACGTGTAGCAAAAATGTCTAAGTGTTCATGTAGTTAAATGTTACAGAGTAAGTGTTCATGTAGTTACATGTCATAAGTTTCCATGTAGTTAAATGTCAAAGAGTAAGTGTTCATGTAGTTAAATGTCACAGAAGTGTCCATCTAGTTAAATGTCACAGAGTAAGTTTCCATGTAGTGAAATGTTACAGAGTAAGTTTCCATGTAGTTAAATGTCACAGAGTAAGTGTTCATGTAGTGAAATGTCACAGAGTAAGTGTCCATGTAACTTTAAATGTCACAGAGTAAGTGGCCATGTAGCAAAATGTCACAGAGTAAATGTCCATGTAGCAAAATATCACATGAAAGTAAGTGTTCATGTAGCAAACTGTCACATAGTAAGTGTTCATGTAGCAAACTGTCACATAGTAAGTGTTCATGTAGCAAAATGTCACATAGTAAGTGTTCATGTAGCAAAATGTCACATAGTAAGTGTCCATGTAGCAAACTGTCACATAGTAAGTGTCCATGTAGCAAAGTGTCATAGTAAGTGTCACAATATGTCACATAGTAAGTGTTCATGTAGCAAACTGTCACATAGTAAGTGTTCATGTAGTGAAATGTCACCGAGTAAATGTCCATGTAGCAAACTGTTCATAGTAAGTGTCCATGTAGTGAAATGTCACAGAGTAAGTGTTCATGTAGTGAAATGTCACAAACTAAATGTCCATGTAGCAAACTGTCACATAGTAAGTGTTCATGTAGTGCAATGTCACAGACTAAATGTCCATGTAGCAAACTGTCACATAGTAAGTGTTCATGTAGTGAAATGTCACAAGTAAATGTCCATGTAACCAAACTGTCACATAGTAAGTGTTCATGTAGTGAAATGTCACAGAGTAAATGTCCATGCAAACTGTCACATAGTAGTGCCCATGTAGTGAAAATGTCACAGAGTAAATGTTCATGTAGCAAACTGTCACATAGTAAGTGTTCATGTAGTGAGGAAATGTCACAGAGTAAATGTCCATGTAGCAAACTGTCACATAGTAAGTGTGTCCATGTCCATGTAGCAAACTGTCACATAGTAATTGTTCATGTGTGAAATGTCCAGAGTAAATGTCCATGTAGCAAACTGTCACATATTAAGTGTCCATGTAGTGAAATGTCACAGGTAAATGTCCATGTAGCAAACTGTCACATCATGTAGTGAAAATGTCACAGAGTAAGTCCATGTTCAAGTGAAATGTCATAAATGTCCATGTAGCAAACTGTCACAGAGTGTCCAGTGTTCAAAAATGTCACAGACTAAATGTCCATGTAGCAAACTGTCACATAGTAAGTGTTCATGTAGTGTGTCATAAATGTCCATGTAGCAAACTGTCACATAGTAAGTGTTCATGTAGTGAAATGTCCATAAGTGTTCAATGCAAACTGTCACATAGTAAGTGTTCATGTAGTGAAATGTCAGTGTTCATGTAGCAAACTGTCACATGTAGTTCAAACTGTCACATAGTAAGTGTTCATGTAGCAAACTGTCACATAGTAAGTGTTCATGTAGTGAAATGTCACAGAGTAAATGTTCATGTAGTGAAATGTCACATAGTAAGTGTTCATGTAGCAAACTGTCACATAGTAAGTGTCCATGTAGTGAAATGTCACAGAGTAAGTGTTCATGTAGTGAAATGTCACATAGTAAGTGTTCATGTAGCAAACTGTCACATAGTAAGTGTCCATGTAGTGTCCCAGACGAAAATTTCCATGTAGCAAAATGTCACATAGTAAGTGTCCATGTAGCAAAATGTCACAGAGTAAGTGTCCATGTAGCAAAATGTCACATAGTAAGTGTTCATGTAGTGAAATGTCACATAGTAAGTGTTCATGTAGCAAAATGTCACATAGTAAGTGTCCATGTAGCAAACTGTCACATAGTAAGTGTCCATGTAGCAATATGTCACATAGTAAGTGTTCATGTAGCAAACTGTCACATAGTAAGTGTTCATGTAGTGAAATGTCACAGAGTAAATGTCCATGTAGCAAACTGTCACATAGTAAGTGTCCATGTAGTGAAATGTCACAGCGTAAGTGTTCATGTAGTGCAATGTCACAGACTAAATGTCCATGTAGCAAACTGTCACATAGTAAGTGTTCATGTAGTGAAATGTCACAGACTAAATGTCCATGTAGCAAACTGTCACATAGTAAGTGTTCATGTAGTGAAATGTCACAGAGTAAATGTCCATGTAGCAAACTGTCACATAGTAAGTGTCCATGTAGTGAAATGTCACATAGTAAGTGTTCATGTAGCAAACTTTCACATAGTAAGTGTTCATGTAGTGAAATGTCACAGAGTAAATGTCCATGTAGCAAACTGTCACATAGTAAGTGTTCATGTAGTGAAATGTCACAGAGTAAATTCCATGTAGCAAACTGTCACATAGTAAGTGTCCATGTAGTGAAATGTCACAGAGTAAATGTCCATGTAGCAAACTGTCACATAGTAAGAGTCCATGTAGTGAAATGTCACAGAGTAAGTGTTCATGTAGTGAAATGTCACAAACTAAATGTCCATGTAGCAAACTGTCACAGAGTAAGTGTTCATGTAGTGAAATGTCACAGAGTAAATGTCCATGTACCAAACTGTCACATAGTAAGTGTTCATGTAGTGAAATGTCACATAGTAAGTGTTCATGTAGCAAACTGTCACATAGTAAATGTTCATGTAGTGAAATGTCACATAGTAAGTGTCAATGTAGCAAACTGTCACATAGTAAGTGTTCATGTAGCAAACTGTCACATAGTAAGTGTTCATGTAGTGAAATGTCACAGAGTTTAATGTTCATGTAGTGAAATGTCACATAGTAAGTGTTCATGTAGCAAACTGTCACATAGTAAGTGTCCATGTAGTGAAATGTCACAGAGTAAGGGTTCATGTAGTGAAATGTCACATAGTAAGTGTTCATGTAGCAAACCGTCACATAGTAAGTGTCCATGTAGCGAAATGTCCCAGACGAAAATTTCCATGTAGCAAAATGTCACATAGTAAGTGTCCATGTAAAAATGTCACAGATTAAGTGTCCATGTAGCAGAATGTCACATATTAAGTGTCCATGTAGCAAAATGTCACATAGTAAGTGTCCATGTAGCAAAATGTCACAGATTAAGTGTCCATGTAGCAAAATGTCACATATTAAGTGTCCATGTAGTGAAATGTCACATAGTAAGTGTTCATGTAGTGAAATGTCACAGACTAAATGTCCATGTAGCAAATGTCACAGAGTAAATGTTCATGTAGCAAACTGTCACATAGTAAGTGTTCATGTAGTGAAATGTCACAGAGTAAATGTCCATGTAGCAAAATGTCACAGAGTAAGTGTTCATGTAGCAAACTGTCACATAGGAAGTGTTCATGTAGTGAAATGTCACAGAGTAAATGTCCATGTAGCAAAATGTCACAGAGTAAATATCCATGTAGCAAAATGCCACATAGTAAGTGTCCATGTAGCAAAATGTCACAGAGTAAATGTCCATGTAGCAAAATGTCACAGAGTAAGTGTCAATTTAGGAAAATGTCACAGAGTAAGTGTCCATGTAGCAAAATGTCATAGAGTAAGTGTCCATGTAGCGAAATGTCCCAGACGAAAATTTCCATGTAGCGAAATATGATGAAGCAGGGATTACGTGTAGCAAAATATCATAAAGCAAGTTTACATGTAAAATGTCAAAAGCAAGTTTACATGTGATAAAGCAAGTTTACATGTAGCAAAATGTCATAAAGCAAGTTTACATGTAGCAAAATGTCATAAAGCAAGTTTACATGTAACAAAATGTCATATAGCAAGTTTACATGTAGCAAAATGTCATAAAGCAAGTTTACATTTGACATGTAACAAAATGTCATAATTTACATGTCTCATAAAAGAATTTAAATTTCCCACGTAGCAAAATGTCTCAGAATAAATTTCCACCTAGCAAAATGTCTTAGAATGAGTTTTCATGTAACGAAATCTCACAGAGGAAGTATCCACATAGCAAAATGTAGCAAAATAAGATTCAATACATCGAAATGTCTCAGAATAGGTTTCCATGTAGCAAAATATCACAGAGTCAGTGTTCATGTAGCGAAATGTCTTAAAGCAAGTTTACATGTAGCAAACTATCATAGAGCAAGTTTACATGTAGTAAAATATCATAAAGCAAGTTTACATGTAGCAAAATATCATAGAGCAAGTTTACATGTAGCAAAATATCATAGAGCAAGTTTACATGTAGCAAAATATCATAGAGCAAGTTTACATGTAGCAAAATATCATAGAACAAGTTTACATGTAGCAAAATATCATAGAGCAAGTTTACATGTAGCAAAATATCATAGAGTAAGTTTACATGAAGCAGAATGATTCAGAATAAGTTTCCATGTAGCAAAATATCATAGAGCAAGTTTACATGAAGCAGAATGATTCAGAATAATTTTCCATGTAGCAAAATATCATAGAGCAAGTTTACATGAAGCAGAATGATTCAGAATAAATTTCCATGTAGCAAAATGTTACATAGTAAGGGTCCATGTAGAAAATGTCCCCTAATAAGATTCAATGTAGAAAATTTCCCAGAGTAAGTCTCCATTTAACAAATTGTCAGAGAGTAAATGTCTGTATAGAGAAAATACCAAAATAACTTTCAATAACGCGAAATAACATGGGGTACGTTTCCGTTTAGCAAGATCTCACAGAGTAAGTTTTCATGAAGAATAATGTCTGATAATAAAATTCTATGTAATAGACTATCACGATTGACTTCCCATGTAACGAAATGTCACTGAATAAGTTTTCATGTAGCAAAATGTCACAGGTTAAATGTCCATGTACTGAAATGTCCCAGAATAGCATGCAATGCAGGAAAATGTCACAGAATCAGAGTCCATATAGCCAAATGGCTTAAAATAAAGTTCCGTGTTGCAAGATATCTCGAAATAAGTTTCCATGTAGTAAAATGTCAATGGACCAGATTCAATGTACGTAAATGTCCCAGAATAATATTCAAAGTAGTGAAATGTCCCAGAATAATATTCAACGTAGTGAAATATCCCAGAATAATATTCAATGTAGCTAAATGTCACAGAGTAAGTTTCCATATAGCAAAATATCACACAGTAATTTGTTTACGTAATGTAATGTCACACAGTAAATTATTTACGTAATATAATGTCACACAGTAAATTCGTTACATAATGTTATGTCAAAGAGTAAGTTTGCACGTAGTATTATGTCACAGAGTAAGTCTCCAGGTAGCGTAACATCACAGATTAAGTTTTTACTCAGCGTAATGTCACAGAGTAAGTTTTCACTCAGTGTAATGTCACAGAGTAAGTTTTCACTCAGTGTAATGTCACAGAGTAAGTTTTCACTAAGTCTAATGTCATAGAGTAAGTTTTTACTAAGCGTAATGTTAAAGAGTAAGTTTTCACTAAGTGTAATGTCACAGAGTAAGTTTTCACTAAGTGTAATGTCATAAAGTAAGTTTTCATAAAGTGTAATGTCACAGTGTAAGTTTTCACTAAGTGTAATGTCACAGTGTAAGTTTTCACTAAGTGTAATGTTAAATGGGTAAGTTTTCACTAAGTGTAAAGTCACAAAGTAAGTTTTCACTAAGTGTAATGTCACAAAGTAAGTTTTCACTAAGTGTAATGTCACAAAGTAAGTTTTCACTAAGTGTGATGTCACAAAGTAAGTTTTCACGAAGTGTAATGTCCTAAAGCAAGTTATTACTAAGTGTAATGTCACAGAGTAAGTTTTCACTCAGTGTAATGTCACAGAGTAAGTTTTCATTAAGTGTATTGTCATAGAGTAAGTTTTCACTAAGTATAATGTCACAGAGTAAGTTTTCACTAAGTGTAATGTCACAGAGTAAGTTTTCACTAAGTGTAATGTCACAGAATAAGTTTTCACTAAGTGTAATGTCACAGAGTAAGTTTTCACTAAGTGTAATGTCACAAAGTAAGTTTTCACTAAGTGTAATGTCACAAAGTAAGTTTTCCCTAAGTGTAATGTCACAAAGTAAGTTTTTCACGAAGTGTAATGTCACAAAGCAAGTTATCACTAAGTGAAATGTCATAGAGTAAGTATTCACTAAGTGTAATGTTACAGAGTAAGTTTTCACTAAGTGTAATGTCACAAAGTAAGTTTTCACTAAGTGTAATGTCACAAAGTAAGTTTTCCCTAAGTGTAATGTCACAAAGTAAGTTTTTACGAAGTGTAATGTCACAAAGCAAGTTATCACTAAGTGAAATGTCATAGAGTAAGTATTCACTAAGTGTAATGTCACAGAGTAAGTTTTCACTAAGTGTAATGTCACAAGTAAGTTTTCACTAAGTGTAAGGTCACAAAGTAAGTTTTCACGAAGTGTAATGTCACAAGAGTAAGTTTTCATTAAGTGTAATGTCATAGAGTAAGTTTTCACTAAGTGTAATGTCACAGAGTAAGTTTTCACTAAGTGTAATGTCACAGAGCAAGTTTTCACTAAGTGTAATGTCACAGAGTAAGTTTTCACTAAGTGTAATGTCACAGAGTAAGTTTTTACTAAGTGTAATGTAACAGAGTAAGTTTTCACGAAGTGTAATGTCACAGAGTAAGTTTTCATTAAGTGTAATGTCAGAGTAAGTTTTCACTAAGTGGTATGTCACAGAGTAAGTTTTCACTACGTGTAATGTTACAGAGTAAGTGTTCACTAAATGTAATGTCACAAGTAAGTTTGCACTAAGTGTAATGTCACAGAGTAAGTTTTTACTAAGTGTAATGTCACAGAGTAAATTTTCACTAAGTGTAATGTCAGAGAGTAAGTTTTCACTAAGTGTAATGTCACAGAGTAAGTTTTCACTAAGTGTAATGTCACAAAGTAAGTTTTCACGAAGTGTAATGTAACAAAGCAAGTTATCACTAAGTGTAATGTCGTAGAGTAAGTATTCACTAAGTGTAATGTCACAAGTAAGTTTTCATTAAGTGTAATGTCACAGAGTAAGCTTTCACTAAGTGTAATGTCACATAGTAAGGTTTCATTAAGTGTAATGTCACAGATTAAGTTTTCACTAAGTGTAATGTCACAGAGTAAGGTTTCATTAAGTGTAATGTCACAGAGTAAGTTTTTACTAAGCGTAATGTTAAAGAGTAAGTTTTCACTAAGTGTAATGTTACAAAGTAAGTGTTCACTAAGTGTAATGTCACAAGTAAGTTTTCACTAAGTGTAATGTCGCAGAGTAAGTTTTCACTAAGTGTAATGTCAAAAGTAAGTTTTCACTAAGTGTAATGTCACAAAGTAAGTTTTCACTAAGTGTAATGTCACAAATTAAGTTTTCACGAAGTGTAATGTCACAAAGCAAGTTATCACAAAGTGTAATGTCATAGAGTAAGTATTCACTAAGTGTAATGTCACAGAGTAAGTTTTCACTAAGTGTAATGTCACAGAGTAAGTTTTCACTAAGTGTAATGTCACAGAGTAAGGTTTCATTAAGTGTAATGTCACAGAGTAAGTTTTCATTAAGTGTAATGTCACAGAGTAAGATTTCACTAAGTGTAATGTCACAAAGTAAGATTTCACTAAGTGTAATGTCCCAGAGTAAGTTTTCACTAAGTGTAATGTCACAGAGTAAGTTTTCACTAAGTGTAATGTCACAGAGTAAGTTTGCACTAAGTGTAATGTCGCAGAGTAAGTTTTCACTAAGTGTAATGTCACAGAGTAAGTTTTCACTAAGTGTAATGTCACAGAGTAAGTTTTCACTAAGTGTAATGTCACAGAGTAAGTTTTCACTAAGTGTAATGTCACAGAGTAAGTTTTCACCAAGCGTAATGTCACATAATAGGTTTGCAGGTAAGTGTAATGTTACTGTGTGGAGAGTGTAATTGTCTTCACTGTTATTCTATTTTTAAGAAATCTTCAGTACTGATGCCTTGCCTATTGATGTGTTTGAGAGTGTGATTGTCTTTACTCTAATTCTGTTATTAACGAAATATTACAATATGTGAGAACTCCACTCATAAGGACAGAATAAACACGTGATGTTTCGGGTATAACCCTTCATCAGACAACAAACGAGAAATATCTATAATCTAGATCTAAGTACTACCTAAGTACTAAGAAAAACAAAAAGGAGGAATAAAGAAAAAAAGACAGTGATGATAAGAAACGTAATAGAGGGGTATATGAAGAATGATCCAGAATGGAAGGTTCAAATCTAGAGTGAAATAATAATTGAAAAATAAGTAAGCAATAAAAAGTGAAAGTGAGAAGGTGATAGAGAGAAGGAGAAATATATATATAGAGATACAGAGAGAGAGAGAGAGAGAGAGAGAGAGAGAGAGAGAGAGAGAGAGAGAGAGAGAGAGAGAGAGAGAGAGAGAGAGAGAGAGAGAGAGAGAGAGAGAGAGAGCAGGGAGAGAGAGAGAGAGAGAGAGAGAGAGAGAGGAGCGAGAGCGAGAGGAGAGGAGGAAAACAAGGCAGGGAAAAAAAGAAAGGAGAAAGAGGTGTGAGTATGGAAAACAAGAACGAAAAAATTGGATAACTATAAGACTAGATCTACGTCTCACTGGGTCTAGAAAGAAGAAATGATAGAGAATGAATGAAAGGAAGTATCAATCAAGGCAAAACTTTAAGCTGAAGGTGCGAAATGTATACAAATTACAAATATATCGATGGAATAAGGGAACAGAGTAAAGAATTTATTTGAAATTTCAAAAAATGCCAGTTAGCACTAGCTGATGCTTTCCAAGTTATCGATTATTGATAAGTTTTCCGTCCTGATGCTTTCAAGTCATCGATTATTGATAAGTTTTCCGTCCTGATGCTTTCCAAGTCATCGATTATTGATAAGTTTTCCGTCCTGATACTTTCCAAGTTATCGATTATTGATAAGTTTTCCGTCCTGATACTTTCCAAGTTATCGATTATTGATAAGTTTTCCGTCCTGATACTTTCCAAGTTATCGATTATTGATAAGTTTTCCGTCCTGATACTTTCCAAGTTATCGATTATTGATAAGTTTTCCGTCCTGATACTTTCCGACTTATCGATTATTGATAAGTTTTCCGTCCTGATACTTTCCAAGTTATCGATTATTGATAAGTTTTCCGTCCTGATACTTTCCGACTTATCGATTATTGATAAGTTTTCCGTCCTGATACTTTCCGACTTATCGATTATTGATAAGTTTTCCGTCCTGATGCTTTCCAAGTTATCGATTATTGATAAGTTTTCCGCCCTGATACTTTCCGACTTATCGATTATTGATAAGTTTTCCGTCCTGATACTTTCCGAGTTATCGATTATTGATAAGTTTTCCGCCCTGATACTTTCCGAGTTATCGATTATTGATAAGTTTTCCGTCCTGATACTTTCCGAGTTATCGATTATTGATAAGTTTTCCGCCCTGATGCTTTGCTTAGTTAGGTGTAGACAGTGTGTTTGTTTTCACCCGAGCTCTATTTATGACCAGTCTTTAGTACTGATGTTTTGCTTACTTCTGTATGGGCAGTGCGTCCTTACACTAATTCTATGTTTAACAAGTTTTCAGTACTGATGACTTGCTTAGTTCTCTGTGGGCAATTTTTGTCACGGCTAATTACACGGGGATAAAACGAGAGCAGGTGACAATCGATGCCTCCAAAGGAGACCTCGCATAGTTCCCAGTTCTATTATTTGTTTGTGTACAACATGTAATTGCAGGCTGATGTATTAGAATAAATAAGTTAAAATCTGGTTTGTATTTCTGTTTCTGCGTTCTTCCAGAAGGTTTGGCATTCTGTTTACTGAAAGTGTATGGTTATTTGCTCTTTGTTTACTGAAAGTACAGGATTATTTGCTCTTTGTTTACTGAAAGTATATATTTATTTGTTCTTTGTTTACTGAAAGTATATGATTATTTGCTCTTTGTTTACTGAAAGTATATGATTTTTTGCTCTTTGTTTACTGAAAGTATATGATTATTTGCTCTTTGTTTACTGAAAGTATATGATTATTTGCTCTTTGTTTACTGAAAGTATATGATTATTTACTCTTGGTTTACTGAAAGTATATGATTATTTGCTCTTTGTTTACTGAAAGTATATGATTATTTGCTCTTTGTTTACTGAAAGTATATGATTATTTGCTCTTTGTTTACTGAAAGTATATGATTATTTGCTCTTTGTTTACTGAAAGTATATGATTATTTGCTCTTTGTTTACTCAAAGTGTGTGATTATTAGCTCTTTGTTTACTGAAAGTGTTTGATCATTATCTTTTTGTTTACTGAAAGTGTGTGATTATTACTGTTTGCTTACTCAAAGTGTGCATTATTAACTTTTCATTTACTGAAAGTGTGTGATTGTTAGCTTTTTTCTCCTAAAAGGGTGTGATTAATAGTCTTTTGTTTACTGAAAGTGTGTGATTATTAGCTTTTCGTTTACTATAAGTGTGTGCTTATTAGCTTTTTGCTTACTGAAAGTGTGTGATTATTAGCTTTTTGTTTACTGAACGTGTGTGATTATTAGCTTTTTGTTTACTGAAAGTGTGATTATTAGCTTTTTGTTTACTGTAAGTGTGTGATTATTAGCTTTTTGTTTACTGAAAGTGTGTGATTATTAGCATTTTCTTTACTGAAAGTGTGTGATTATTAGCTTTTTGTTTACTGAAAGTGTGTGATTATTAGCTTTTTGTTTACTGAAAGTGTTACATTATTAGCTTTTTGTTTACTGAAAGTGTGTGATTATTAACTTTTTGTTTACTGAAAGTGTGATTATTAGCTTTTTGTTTATTGAAAGTGTGTTATTATTAACATTTTGTTTACTGAAAGTGTGTGATTATTACCTTTTTGTTTACTGAAAGTGTGTGATTATTAGCTTTTTGTTTACTGAAAGTGTGTGATTATTAGCTTTTCGTTTACTGAAAGTGTGTAATTATTAGCTTTTTGTTTACTGAAAGTGTGATTATTAGCTTTTTGTTTACTGTAAGTGTGTGATTATTAGCTTTTTGTTTACTGAAAGTGTGTGATTATTAGCATTTTCTTTACTGAAAGTGTGTGATTATTAGCTTTTTGTTTACTGAAAGTGTGATTATTAGCTTTTGTTTACTGTAAGTGTGTGATTATTAGCTTTTTGTTTACTGAAAGTGTGTGATTATTAGCATTTTCTTTACTGAAAGTGTGTGATTATTACCTTTTTGTTTACTGAAAGTGTGTGATTATTAGCTTTTTGTTTACTGAACGTGTGTGATTATTAGCTTTTGTTTATTGAAAGTGTGATCATTAGCTTTTTGTTTACTGTAAGTGTGTGATTATTAGCTTTTTGTTTACTGAAAGTGTGTGATTATTAGCATTTTCTTTACTGAAAGTGTGTGATTATTAGCTTTTTGTTTACTGAAAGTGTATGATTATTAGCTTTTTGTTTA
>JAXRKP010000627.1:247500-250000 GCA_037039925.1 Doris montereyensis | reverse complement strand
TTTACATCCATGCCACATACAACAGGCATTGACTTCTGTCTCGTTCTCATAATATTCTTCAAACAGATTCTAGTTAGGATCAAAGATGAGTCAGTATATCATAATATTATTCTTCAAACAGATCTAGTTAGGATCAAAGATGAGTCAGTATATCATAATATTCTTCAAACAGATCTAGTTAGGATCAAAGATGAGTCAGTATATCATAATATTCTTCAAACAGATCTAGTTAGGATCAAAGATGAGTCAGTATATCATAATATTCTTCACACAGATCTAGTTAGGATCAAAGACGAGTCAATGTATCATAATATTCTTCAAACAGATCTAGTTAGGATCAAAGATGAGTCAGTATATCATAATATTCTTCACACAGATCTAGTTAGGATCAAAGATGAGTCAGTATATCATAATATTTTTCAAACAGATCTAGTTAGGATTAAAGATGAGTCAGTATATCATAATATTCTTCAAACAGATCTAGTTAGGATCAAAGATGAGTCAGTATATCATAATATTCTTCAAACAGATCTAGTTAGGATCAAAGATGAGTCAGTATATCATAATATTCTTCAAACAGATCTAGTTAGGATCAAAGATAAGTCAGTGTATCATAATATTTCTCAATTTAGAAGAAAAAAAAGAGTCTAAACTCTAAACCTCATTCCCAAAAAAAATATGTTTACAAGATCGATTCTAGAAGGCTTAAAGTATAATTCTTATGAAAACCATATTTCATATATATATATATATATATATATATATGTATATATATATATATATATATATATATATATATATATATATATATATATATATATATATATATATATATATATATATATATTTATATGTCGAAATCGCTAACGTTTATACAATCCTCAAAATTCAGCTGCCAATCTATCGTCCACAGACTTTACTCCGATTACCTTTTCAACTGCAGAAGAACAGGAGGGAACGCATCCAGAGCAATTCCATGACTGGGTGACACAGACTGTTGAAACATTCCAGAATTGCTTCGAAAAACAGCCATTTCGTCGGTGTCTCTACGGTCCTGAAACACTTAAAAAAACCAAGGTGGGAAGCAGTTGTTGTTATTATTGTTGTTGTTGTCGTTGTTGGGCCATGATGGTTTTTTAGTTGTTGTTATTGTTGTTGTTGTTGTTGTTATCGTCGTTGTTATGGTTATTGGTGTAGGATTGTTTTGCTGGGGATTTGATTTATTTTTTTAGAATTCCCTTTCATATCTTTATTTACAAAATAGAATGAAATTATTATTACTAAGCATGTTTTTTTCTTATGTTCTCAAAATTACATTTACTGGTTGGCATAGTGTGAAAAAGAAGCGCTGATTCTGAATTACATGGATAATCCATTACTTTCTAACACTCTCTGAGTTTTGGTCATGTTCACAAACAAGCAAGAACACAAAAACTAAAACGACAACACCAACACCAACAAGAAAAATGTAACACCAATTCAGACTTTGAAAGGGATGTACCACGGAACCAGTAGGTCCTACTTTGTTTCCATTTACTTGTCCTTTCATCTTGCTGCCACCTCGTAATTCACATTGAGATCACCGTAAATGGCGGTCGGCGTAAGTTTCAATCAAACAAACAAACAAACACGTCACCTCGCCAACCACGGACCCATCTACTATTACTTCTATTGATCTCTGTAACTCGGGTATCGATATTTACATTTATTCGGGAATTTGGTTCAAGGTCGAAGTTATTGTCACATCAAATATTCTATTGAAAAATAATCCCTTTGGCATAAAATCTTATCTTGAGACAGTAGTAGGCACCTCTGAGTTTATAAGACAAACCCCATGGTCGACAGAATTTTTTTCTGTCTATACCTTGCACTTTTTTGTCTCGTCTTCATTCCTATGGGTTTTCATATTATCTTATGTCATTACCTTCACCTCCAGAGTTAACTGGCGTATCCTCATTAGCACACCAGGCTTTTGAGCGATTTTAGAGGGGAAACTAGTATTATGCGCCTTTTGAGTTTACTGGTGTGTGCTCTCAAGTAACACACCAAGGCTTTATGCACCTCTGAGTTTACTGGTGTATGCTCTCAAGTGACACAGCAGGCTTTATGCACCTCTGAGTTTACTGGTGTATGCTCTCAAGTGACACAGCAAGGCTTTATGCACCTCTGAGTTTACTGGTGTATGCTCTCCAGTAACACATCAAGGCCTTATGCACCTCTGAGTTTACTGGTGTATGCTGTCAAGTAACACACCAAAGCTTTTTGTACCTCTGAGTTTACTGGTGTATGCTGTCAAGTAACACATCAAGGCTGGCACCTCTGTTTACTGCGTATGCTCCCAAGTAACACATCAAGGCCTCTCAGTTTACTGGTGTATGCTTTCAAGTAACACATCAAGGCTCAGTTTACTGGTGTATGCTCCCAGAAAGTAACACATCAAGGCTTCAAGAGCCTCTCAACTGCACACATCAAGGCTGTAAGCACCTCTGGGTTTACTGGT
>JAXRKP010000627.1:185000-242500 GCA_037039925.1 Doris montereyensis | reverse complement strand
GCAATATATAACCATCTAGGTAAGGCATTTGTAGGTAAGCAAGAATTGTCAACAAAAACAAAATGGAAGTATACCATACAATACAGTTTATTGTCCTACTCTCCTCTATGGCAGTGAAACCTGGACCTTAGACAGAGAGAATACAGTCGAGTTCAGGCAGCTGAAATGAAATATTTAAGAAGAGTAGTAGGGAAAACTAAAGAGACAAAATCAGAAACACAACAATAAGAGATCAAACCAAAGCATATGGCATAAAGACTAAGATAGGAACAAATCAATTGAGATGGTTTGGGCATGTAAACAGAATGAATGACAATAGAATAGCTAAATCAATATACAGTGCTAAATCCCAAGGTGAAAGATCAAAAGGCAGACCTCGGAGAAACTGGGAAGAAGATATAAAAGAGGCAATGAAGCATAGAAATTTTACTTTTTTTAAAGGAAAACAGAAAATGCCAGGACAGGGCATCCTAGAGAAAGATTATTTCAAGCATCTGAACCCATACACCGAAAGGTAGAATGAGAACTGATAAAGAAAGAAAGATTGCGCTTATCTTCCTTTTGGCGAGGCGATGCGTGTCATCGCAAAGGTCACGGTTTCAAACTCCAACGCGACCACTTATTTGTGTCTGTCTATTCCTTTTGTGTTTGTCTCTGTCTTTGTTCCTATGGGTTTTTTAATTTTTATTTAATGCCATTATTATCCTTCACGTCCTCTTGTGTCGTTGTACTATAGTGGTAGTTGTTTACGTGCCTAGCTGTCCTTGCGACTGTGAAAGCAGAAAATAGACTCCACACAACAGCATCGTGGCATATGACAACAACACCCTTTTTGCCAGTAATCGGTGTCGTATACATTGCATGGATGCAATCGATTAGAAGACAAAAAAGCACAAAATTAATTCGGAAACCGATTTCTATTTTTTGTTCCTTTTAAGAGCAATTTCTTTTAATTATCTATGTATTTATTCATTTATTTACACAGTTGTTGTTGGGGTTTTTTTGTCTATTCATCCATTCATTTATTATTCATTCATTTCTGATTATATTTATGCTTGACTTTCCTTTTCATTATTTATTCAAAGTTTGTCTGTTTAATATACTTTTATTTACTCGTTTATTTCTGGTTTCATTTAAGTCTTTCTGTCTTTATCTACTTATTTATGCTATTCATTTATTTGTTTATTTTCTGTTGCCAGACCCGTTGCCCGAATTAATAATGCAACAACTTGCAAAAAAACAACGACGCAACAAGGGCCGTGGTTACCGCAAGGCTGGCGACATGCTACCACAAACCAGGAAACTGTTGACGAATTTTTATCAGCCTTTTAACGAAGAACTAGCGTTCCTCATGAATGATGAGAAATTTTTGTGGCTGAGTGATTCCACAAATTCAACTAGTGACAAAAAAATCAACTAGTGACGAAAACCCAACTAATGACAAAAATCCACTAGTGACGTAAATCAAATTATGGAATCGTAAGAACACTCATTTGAAAGTTAACTTTGTGGTGTGAGTATGAGTTAATTTATTAGGACATTGTGCCCTTGACCTCTGCCCTTTTGACAATTATAGACTTGGAACGGATATCAACAAACCCTGTAATAACAGAGACGGCGTGTTTTAGGACAAAGGAATAAACAAGAAGAAATGATAATAATAATAATAATAATAATAATAATAATAATAATATTAATAATAATAATAATAATAATAATAATAATAATAATAATAATAATAATAATAATAATAATAATAATAATAATAATAATAATAATAATAATAATAATGATAATAATAATGATAATAATAATATATATATATTTTTCTAAGTTTATCGAAGTATGTCTTAGTCTTAGTTTCGAAACATACCTTTAGATTTTTCACTTGCTCATAATGCATGTAGATCTATCTTAGTTCTAACCATAAGGTTCTTCATCTATCTCATTAATTCTTATTAACGATTTTTATCTGTTGTTAATATCGTAAAATGTGGAAACGACATTAGATTAATGATTGCTAGCATTATCTATATATGAGATTTGGATTTCAGTCCTAATCGTAGACAAGAAGGGGTGTGGCATTGAAAGTTCTTCTTTGGTTTTATAATAATGGAACACAGTGCAATATGCAAGACTTGCTTAATGGGGGGGGGTTGTAATGTTGGAAAATTGTTTTTGGGGCGGGGTGTTTAAGTTTGTTTGTATTGTTTATTCTTGTTTTTTTGTTAGTTTTGTTTTGTTTTATGTTTGGGGTTGTTTGTTTTTGTTTGGGAGGGAATATATATTGGGGGGGGATTGTTTGATTTGTTGTTATTGTCTTGTTAGAAGTCGTCTCAGGCTTTTTTAAAAATTGATTTTGGTGTTATTGATTAATATATTGGCGAGATGACGGGATGATGTGTTTGCTGACATAGCAAAACATACATTTATTGAAATCAATTGTCTATGATTGTAAGAACTTAAATGACGTTACATTTTGTTGTTGTCATTTTGTTATGGATTTTATATTGTGTTGTTGTTGTTGATGATGATGGTGATGGTGATGACGATGACGATGACGATGGTGATAATGTGTTTGTTGTTAGGTGTTTCCTTATCTGAATCTTTGTTTCATCACATTTACATTTTGCCTTTTGGCGCCTGGGTTAAAGTTAACTGAGAGAGTTTTGTGCAACTTACTCTGTCTTGGTATGATCTACAATAACATTATTATTATGCTTTTCACGTACATCATCTACATACATTACTTCGCACATAAGTATTATCTAAAATGACGAAGACACAGGGAGGTGGCCAATGCCAGTACAACAAGACATAAATCTTCTTTTTTTTTGTGGGTTACAGATGTACTATGGCAAGGTTGTGCCTGTCGATGTGCCCATAAGAGAGAGAGAGAGAGAGAGAGAGAGAGAGAGAGAGAGAGAGAGAGAGAGAGAGAGAGAGAGAGAGAGAGAGGGGGGAGATAGAGAGAGGGGGAGATAGATAGATAGAGAGAGAAAGAGAGAGAAAGAGAGAGAGAGAGTGAGAGAAAGAGAGACGACAAACAGACAGGCAGAAAGACAGAGACACCGAGGTAGAGAGAGAGAGAGAGAGAGAGAGAGAGAGAGAGAGAGAGAGAGAGAGAGAGAGAGAGAGAGAGAGAGAGAGAGAGAGAGAGAGAGAGAGAGAGAGAGAGAGAGAGAGGGTGTGTGTGTGTTGTTTGATTCATTGGAAATAACCCCATTCACCATATTCGTTGATATTAGACTTAGACTGGATTTAATGGGAACAGCAAGACGAAATGGAAATGTACTAAGAGAGAAAGGAAATAAGTAGGATCTATCATCACAACCACTGCCCCCCCCAACACACCACCACCACCACCTCTACCACCAACCGCCCACAGCATAGACTCACTGTGACATGACAATGTATGACTGTCATCATCGGTGTTATTTTGTTCACTCTTGTGGGTCACACGATGATAATATAATAGTAAAATAACAATAATTTATATTCCATGGATGTTTTCAATGTTTACATGATATTGTGTTACAATGTATTATAGAATATAAATTGCTCTTTAAATTATCGTTGTTGTTATATGATAATATGGTACACTATATTATTGTGCCACTGAAGGTATTCTGATATGTATTTGTGGGATAATTTATATTTATCTTCGTTCTACAACTTAATGGTCTTTGTTTTATTAATGCATACATTTTGTTTCTGGCATGGCTCATTTGTTATCGTTCGTATACCATTTCTGTGTATTCAGAGAGAGAGAGAGAGAGAGAGAGAGAGAGAGAGAGAGAGAGAGAGAGAGAGAGAGAGAGAGAGAGAGAGAGAGAGAGAGAGAGAGAGAGAGAGAGAAAGCAAGAAAGACACACACACACACATACACACATACGTACATATATACATGCATGCATGCATACATACATACATACATACATCAATACATACATAATACATACATGTATACATACATAATACATACATAATACATATATACGTACATATATTAATACATTCACATACATAATATATACATACATTCGCACATAAATACCTACCTACCTACACACATACATACATACATACATACATACATACATACATACATACATACATATAGACTTACATACATACATACATACATACATACATACATACATACATACATACAGACATACATACATACATACATACATACATACATACATACATACATACATACATACATACATACATACATACATACATACATACATGTATGCATACATACATACATACATACATACATACATACATACATACATACATACATACATACATACATACATACATACATACATACATACATACATACATACATACATACATACATACATACATACATACATAGATAAATACATTCAAACAGTCATAAACATTCATTCATAAATACATACATACATCGATGGATCGATGAATACATGGATAGAAGGAGGGATGTAAATTGCTCGACTGATGAGTTGATGTTGTGCCTAAAATGCTCGTGCTTCTTGAGCAACGTTTTCTCAGGTACAACTGATTTGCAATAAGGCAACTAGAATACTCAATCCAAAATTGTAATGTTATGTTAAAATTATATATCATATGATGCATTATTACTGAAAGCAAAAAAAGAGGATGGTATTGATTCATTACTGCCAAGGGGGCCCTGGGGAACTCGCAGCTTCACACGCTTTCGATGATGATCCATAACTATGTTCAATGTGTGTTAATTTATCTGGAATGGATCTACCCTGAACTACTCGAATACGTAAATACAAGCACCTATTTTTACCGGTGAAGACCAACACCATACTTTTGATAATAATATTATGACATATGCTCAGAGTCTGAGGCAACGACCCAGTAGAGGTGGCGTTCGCAAACACCGACGCATAACCGTCCAGACTAGTCACCGCTCAACCCCCATCCGCTACACACCGAGACCACCACCCAGCTCAACAGTAGTTAAGCAACTGACAACTTCAAAAGTTGAAGACACAAACACGTGAACTAACATCAACAACAACAATGACCTACACAATCTAGTCACATTCCTACTGAATGCAAGGTCAGTGAGGAACAAGTCTGTCCTTGTTTATGATCTAATTTTAGAAAAGGATCCGGACATTCTAATTATAACAGAAACGTGGTTAAAAAACAGCGGCGATGAAACAGTAATAGCCGCATTGATTCCGAGAGCTATTCTTATATTGTACAAAATAGAGACTCGCCAAATTGCGGCGGCGGTATAATGGTGATTTATAAAAATGCACATGAAATTAAGAAAATTGAGAATCTTCAGGTGGAATCTTTTGAACTTGTTGAATTCACACTGTCACACAAGGATCAGTTCTTCAGGGTGATTTCTATTTATAGACCCGCACATACATCGGGACGCACCACTTCTACTGCCTCTGATCAATTTCTATCTGATTTTGAGGACATGGCTATCGATAAATCCCTCCTTACCGGGAAAATTGTATTCACGGGAGATTACAACATCCATGTAGATGATTTAGAAACAAGAATGCCACGAAATTCGTCAGTCTCTTAGACAGCCTCAATCTCAAACAACATGTAGAATCAAGCACACATACGGCAGGACACACGCTAGATCTAATTATCACACACAAACATGATTCAACAATTACATAACACTCTGTATTCAACCCTCATATTGCCGACCACGGCTGTGTGACTTTTACTATATGTCACTAAACTTAAAGCCACAAAGAAGAATATAAAATATGAGAAGTGGGACATTTCCATTATCTTTGAAGGAAGCAATTCGTTACTCCAATTCTTAAAAATAAATCTCTGGATGAAAATGGGCTAAAGAATTATCGACCGGTGTCATATCTTCCGTTTCTTTCAAAATTATCGAAAAAAGCGTCAATCAAAGTCTTCTCCAACACGTCAACGACAACAAGCTGACCACCAAGTTTCAGTCAGCGTACAAAAAATGTCATTCCACGGAAACAGCTCTCCTAAGAGTTCACAACGACATCATACACACCATTGACAACAAATCGTGTGCCATTCTGGTCCTCCTTGACCTAAGTGCTGCATTCAACACGATCGACCACCAAGTGCTACTTTCGAGACTGGTGAAATACTTCGGTATAGAAGACACCGCCTTGAAATGGTTGAGCAGCTACTTAGCAGAAAGGACCCAGGTCATCAAAGTTGATACAACAACATCGACACCATCTCCTTTTCTTTTTGGAATACCCCAGGGTTCCATTCTCGGTCCTGTTCTCTTCACTCTATATACCGCATCCCTGGCAGACATCATAGATCGTCATGGTTCAAAGTATCATCTATACGCAGATGATACTCAACTTTGATTGAGGCAACACCATCCGGCCGAACATCATCAATCGACATGATCCAGAAGTGCACCCAAGAGATACAGGAATGGATGACCATAAATAAATTAAAGTTGAACAATGACAAGACTGATGTGATACTGTTTAGGACTAAATCATCTGTTAAAAAAATGGACATAAACTGTCTCGACATCTGCCGATCCAATGTGGACATTTCAGATGCAGTTAAGAATCTTGGATGTATATTTGATGCTCATTTAACCATGTCTACTCACATTAGTAAAGTATGCCAAACCTCATTATTTCATTTAAGAAATATAAGAAACATTAGAACTTTCATTGATTACGATACTACAAAATTACTTATTAATGCCTTTGTCACCAGTCGACTTGATTACTGTAATTCTTTACTTTTTGTCTTACCTAAAAATTATATTCAAAAACTTCAGAAAGTTCAGAACTTTGCTGCTAAAGTAATTGCTCTTAAGAATAAGTATGACCATGTTACTCCCATTCTGAAAGACCTTCACTGGCTGCCTATAATTGAGAGAATTAATTTCAAAATCCTTTGTTTAACATATAAATGCTTACATGAACAGGCCCCTAACTATCTCAGCAAACTTATCTCGCACCATGTGCCTTTACGAACCCTTAGATCTAGTTATGACAATAACCTTTCTATGCCTCGTGCGTTTACGCGTACGGGTGGTAGAGCCTTCTCAGTATGTTCTCCTCATTTATGGAATGACCAGAGTGATTTGTGTAAATTGTCTTCGTCTTACGAATCTTTCAAGAAGAACCTTAAAACCTATCTTTTTAGGTCGACTTTTTCTTAATGATTAGGCTAAATGTATGCATGGTAATTTTAATTTTGATTTTATTCCAAACATAATAATATGTTTTAAAATGTATGAAATTGTCTTGTAAGGCGCATAGAGCTTTTAATGCTAAGATAATGCGCCTTATAAATTCATATTATTATTATTATTATTATTATTATTATTATATATATATATATATACAAGCATGCCCGTAGACAATGATGATTATGAATATGATTACTCTTTTACCACATTCTTTTTTTCAACGATGAACTACATAATAGGTTTCCGGGTGCAAGGTGATATCAAGTACTGGTACAGTATTCGATACTTTTAAGTTAGACGACCTTTTCATTGCAGATCTAATGACCGGAAATGGAGGAATAAGTAAAATAACGATAAAAAGTTTCGTGGATCGCAGATCGCAAAACAATCTTTTTCCAATCAATTAAAAATACTAATTTAGCCCAAAAGTTTATTCGCTAAGAACCCGAAGCAGGCTATTTAAAATCTACATGCGATATATGGAAGTTGTGGGTGCAGCGGTTCCTGAGTTTAGAGCGGTCAAAGTTTGAGATGTACGCTTTTAATTATACAAGTAATTACAAGCATGATACCCCTTCAATAGATAAATCAAAGAAAATGACAATAGACTAAGAATATTTTACAATTAATACTTACTTTATGATATGAATCTTCGTATACTTAAACCAAAAATGATTACTTGTAGAATCTACAAATCTTTCGTGAATTGCAAAGCAGTTAGAGGTTAGGCCCGAGAGCAAAAATGTAAACCAGTAAAGTTTGTTAAGGTTTTAATAGATACAACCTCATACTGGTTAACACGTTTGTCTGGGACAAACATAGGCTTGCATGTAGTCATGTAGCATCAATCTCGATGTCAGTCACTTTATAGGGCTCTGGAATAAAAGGTTAAAAATAGCAGGTATACACGGAATCAACCAAAATAAACCCTCTGTGTTTATTGGGCTTGAGATCAACACATATTATTGTGGTTGCATTGTGACACTCCTTAAGATCGGATGTATGTCCTGTTTGACCCAGAAATGGTTGCCCAGACAGGAATTCTTTGCCTAAATTTCCGTCAATTTAAAAAAAGTGTGAATGAAGATGAAAACAATGTAATTTATTGTTTAAGGATCAATGAAGGGTATCTTATCTTATCTTGTCTTAAACCAACTTTGGCCTCAGTTTCAAATGTAAACTCAACGTCAAGACATTGTTCTTGCTGTCTGCCGCCTATATCTACAGGCCTACCACCCAGACAAATTGTCCGCACAATTCACTTGGTCACAGAACGGGATTTTCTGCGTTTGTGATAGTATAACGGTATGTATTATTGATATTGATTAAAATATTATTGGACAAAAAACAACAAAAACTGATTAATGTTTTGTTTTTAACCCATACATTGGAAAGTAGAATGGAAACTGATAAAGAAAAGACAATTTTTATCAACACATGTATCGTGTAAATCTGATCAGAAAGGAAGAACTAGATGCTTTAGAAACTCACTAGCCTTGTCAATGTAAAACTTGTATCAATTATTACATTGCACATCATACAACTTGTGACGTCAGTGGCAGAGCAGTAAGGCTGCCAGACTGGGGATCATGAGGTCTCGAGTTCTATTCCTAGCGAAGCTAGGTCCGACGCTATGTTCCTTGAGAAAGACGCTTGACACGCATTTTCCTCACTCCATCCAGGTGCAAATGGGTACAAGCACTAGCTTGGGAGTAAATCCGTCAGACCAGCGTCCTGGTCAGGGGGTGATTATTGTCACATGTTTCACTTCACGCTAATGAAACCGGGATAAGCTCCTGCTCTATGGGCCATTACGCCTTAAAGGAACTTTACTTACATTATACAACTGAGGCAAAGTGTAAGATGAGAGCAGATTACACGCTTACACCAACACATGATATTATTTCAGAAAGATTAAATCAACAACCTGCTATGTGCTTTGAGCTTTTCTGTTCCATACCAGACATCTCGGAGCATAATACTAATAGTTGACGACAACCACCCCACCAGCAGCAAGCTGTGTTGGCCTTAACATCAGCTGCAACAACAGCATGGACAATATTATCAACAAGCACACTTGACCTAGATCTCTACCCTAATACCATTGGGTGGGGTTTGTTTTTCCATCTAAATATATTATGTATGATATGAACTTGGATCTCTAGGCTAATAAGTATAAATTTTATATCTAAATAAAGATACAGAAAAAAAATTGTATCGATTTGTCCAAATCTTGAATACGTCATATCAAGATCTACATTGGAAATCATAAGACAGATTTGGATCTGTTCTTGTTTCATTCTTTTCTTGCTTTACCATTCCTCTGTCTCTTTGCTTTACCACTCCTCCGTCTGTGTACGTCTTTCCCTTGCTTTACAACTCTTCCTCTGTGTACGTCTTTCCTTGCTTCCTCTTCCCTCTGTGTACTCTTTTCTTTGCTTTACCCTCCTCCCTTTATTTACGTGTTGTGTCATTCTTTTTACCACCTTCCTTGTACGTTACTTTGCCTCTGTTATTTACTTATCTCATTCTTTTCCTTGCTTTACCGCTCTTTCCTCTGTGTATGTCTTATCTCATTCTTTTCCTTGCTTTACCGCTCTTTCCTCTGTGTATGTCTTATCTCATTCTTTTCCTTGCTTTACCGCTCTTTCCTCTGTGTATGTCTTATCTCATTCTTTTCCTTGCTTTACCGCTCTTTCCTCTGTGTATGTCTTATCTCATTCTTTTCCTTGCTTTACCGCTACTTCCTCTGTGTATGTCTTATCTCATTCTTTTCCTTGCTTTACTTACTTCCTCTGTATGCTTATTTACTTTCCTTGCTTTACCGTTACTTCCTCTGTGTATGTCTTATCTCATTCTTTTCCTTTGCTTTACCGTTACTTCCTCTGTATGTCTTATCTCATTCTTTTCCTTGCTTTATTCTTTTCCTTTGTTTTAATGTTACTTCCTCTGTGTATGTCTTATCTCATTCGTTTCCTTGCTTTACCGTTCTTCTTCTTCTTCTTGACATTGTAGTAACCTGCTTGGAGGAGGACCAGTCTACATGTAGATACATACGCGATATTGACAAGACACAAAAGAGAAGGTAAAAAAGTAAAAGAATGAAAAAAAGAACAGATAAAAAACAAATAAAAACAGATAAAACCCTGAGGGACAAGCAAACCACCACTACTAGTGCTATGGACAGCATAATTGTTTACTACAGAGTGTAACGAGTTAACATCCGGGCAGAGGACAGGTAAGCACCTATACGGAGAGTACATGATCCCGCCCTCCACGAGTCTCCTGTTGCCTTGTAGGCGGGTCTTGGCCGACCAAAGACTAAAGGAGTTAACCCTGACAGGAAATAACAACCTGCTGCCTTGCCGGCCGGTCTTGGTCTACCAATAGCTAAGGGAGTTAACCCTGAGATAAAATAACAAGGCCTGGTAGGGGCCTCAAGGTGGCAGCCCCACCATCTACCTAGGGTACAGTGGGCTAATACCCTGCTTATCCAAAACCAAAATGATTCAGAGAAATAAATATAATATAACCGGTTTGATCTTTAGAAGAAGAACTTGGAAATAAATACGGACTGTGATTTTTAAAACATGGAATGTTAGGGCAATAAATGGAAAAGAGAATTAGTTGAAGAAATGGAAAAATTCAAAGTAGATATTTTGGCCATTATAGAAACAAAGAAAAAAAGGACAAGGAATAGAAAATGTAGGACCGAATCTATTTCAATCTTCTCAGGAGTAGATATCAAAGAGCTAGAGCAGGAGTAGGCCTCCTAGTGCATAAAAGGCATGAAAAGCTACTAGAAAGTTGGAAATTTATAAGCCCAATGGCTATTAGAGATAAATATTAAACCAAAAGGACGAGAAATTAAATTAGTAATAGCTTATGGACCAAACGAATACGCAACTAAAGAAGAAAAAGATATCTTTGAAAACAATTTACAAATAGCTGCAGAGAATCTTAAACCTAAACAGGAACTTATGCTTTTAGGAGATTTAAACGCAAGAGTAGGCAACAATGTAGAAACGTCAGGAGGAGTAATAGGTAAAGAATGAGAGACAACAACTTCTCCAAATGGAGAGAGACTGATAGATTTTTGCCTAAAGAATAACATGAAAATAGCCAACATCTGTTTTCCACATAAAGATATCCACAAAACAAGAGTAAATGAAGACAGGTGTGAAAAGTCAATGATAGACTACTTAAAGTTAGCAGCTCCCTTTTACAGTACATTGGATGCAAGAGTAAACAGAGGAGCATAAATATTTAGTGGTCATCACTTAGTGATTGCCAAAATGAGATTACTAACTGAAGAAAACAAACAGAAAAGGAAAGAGAAGAAAGCTGCTAAACTCAAAATAGAGGAACTAAATAAACCAGTATTAAAACAGGTATACCAATCTAGGATAAAAAGATTTATCAGTGAAAGACAGATGGATCTGAATGAAAGCACAGTAGAAGAAAAGTGGTAGATGCATAAATAAGCACTCCTCAGTTGTACTGAAGAAGTCTGTGGTAGGAAATAAATTAAAGGAGATAGCAAAAGAACGACATCGTTGAATGACAATACAATGGCTGGCCCAATGGTATCCCTATCGGTTGGCCCATCATCGCCACGTGTAACAGGGGCTTTGACAATACAAAACAATGGCTGGCCCAATGGTAGGCCCAAGCGACTGGCCAATCATCGCCAGGGGGCTTTAACAATGGCCAATCATCGCCACGCCACGTGTAACAGGGGCTTTAACAATACAAAACAATGGCTGCCCCAATGGTATCCCCTATCGGTTGGCCCATCATCGCCACGTGTAACAGGGGCTTTGACAATACAAAACAATGGCTGCCCCAATGGTAGGCCCCAATCGACTGGGGGCTTTAACAATCAAAACAATGGCTGCCCCAATGGTAGGCCCAAGCGACTGGCCAATCATCGCCACGTAACAGGGGCTTTGACAATACAAAACAATGGCTGCCCCAATGGTATCCCTATCGGTTGGCCCATTATCACCACGTGTAACAGGGGCTTTGACAATACAAAACAATGGCTGGCCCAATGGTATCCCCTATCGGTTGGCCCATCATCGCCACGTGTAACAGGGGCTTTGACAATACAAAACAATGGCTGCCCCAATGGTATCCCCTATCGGTTGGCCCATCATCGCCACGTGTAACAGGGGCTTTGACAATACAAAACAATGGCTGCCCCAATGGTATCCCCTATCGGTTGGCCCATTATCGCCACGTGTAACAGGGGCTTTGACAATACAAAACAATGGCTGTCCCAATTGTAGGCCCAATCGACAGGCCAATCATCGCCACGTGTAACAGGGGCTTTACTTACTTACTGTACTAGTAGTACTTGGGTGAAATGATATGTTTTCGTGTATAGGTCTCGACTCTATCTAACTACTATTATCTGGGTCACGCCAATCGCCATCTTGACACTATGACTATGACTGTGTTGGGACGATTAATTGCTTCACAATTCTTGTGAAAGTTTAGAAGTGGTGGATCGGATGATAAATGACAAATCATGGGGGAAATGTGATCGTGTGGCTCAGCAAAGAAGATGAAGAATATTGAATTTATTTAAGAAATAAAACATGCATTCAACACACAAGAAAACAATGAAGAAATCAATATAATCAACATCAAATGATACTTGTTAAAATAGTTTAATTTTCAACTGTTTATGGCCAAACTAGTGTACATTTGGACAAATTTTAAAAAAACGCGTATAATGCATTAAACATTTGAAGCTGAAAGTTTTGTTGAGAGGAAAATTGGAGATAAATGTTGTTTATGCATTACAAGTTTTATAAAAAAAAACATGTGGAAAAAGATTCAAATATTTTCTTTTTCCTTACTTTGGACTCCTCTTTGTTTCTTAATCAAATATTTGCATTTTTATGTCACTATGCATGTAATATAATGAAGAAAAATGGAAAGACAATCAAATTTTGACATTCAGTCAAAAATTCAGGAGTATCATTTGTTTAAAATCATAGGCAAAACACACAAAAAGAAAAATTTGTTTCTTTCATAGAAATCTACCATGTTCGGTGATTTCAGAATCAGTTAAAAATGGAAACAAAAATAATGAAGACCATGTGAAAGAGCAGAGTTCAGCAAACTACATCATCAACACAAATCAAGTAATTTAGCCCAGTGATGAAAAGAAACAATTCCGATTTCAGTCAGCAATTCTTAAAAGTAAAGAAAAGTTACTTAAGGCAATTACAGCCCATAGAGCCAGAATCATATCCCAGTTTCAATAGGATGAGGCAGAACAGTGATTATGATCAACTGCTAGACAGGACACTATTCTGATGCAGGTTTTTACTCCCAGTTAGTGCTAGTACCCATTTTCACCTGGGTCAAATGGGAAAAAATGTGCGTTACATGTCTTTCCCAAGTGTCAATGTTGGACCTAGCTTTGCTAGAATTCACACCCGGGATGTGACCTCGTGATCCCACATCCAGTAGGCTAACCCTTTAGCCACAATGCAACAGTCAGCATGTCATGCCTTGAATGAAATGTGTCATTTTTGAACAAATACTTCTACGATCTATAGAGATGGTGGGGGTTGGGGGATGAGACAAAAGGTGGAAGATTGATGATATTGATAACAAGCATGTTAGGAGACACCCCAGTACGATTATTAAACTGGGTCAGTATTTGATGCGAAAAAGGCCGCGCAGGTAGACTGGAACAGTACTACTCAAACTTTTAAAGGAAAAGAAAACCTATTGAAAATGGCTGCTTAGGTGAATGCAAACTCTACTAAAAGATTGGGAAAAACACTAAATTTTCCATTAATTAAACGTCACTTCTGGTAGATAAATACTTCAAATTGGTTTTTTATGACTATATTCTGGCTATTTCCTTTACTTTTCGGCCATGATTCAATTTTCTGTCTGATATCCTCTATCAATCTATGGAAACAACTCCTGTAGGACTAGGCCTAACTTCAATTTTTAAGTAAATACAGTCTGTTTGTTTTGTTTAATAATCCCAATTAATTTTACCTTTTGTGGTGTGTCACGGGTTTCTTCCGCTTATCACGTATATAGATGATGAAAGAAAGGAATGCTCATAACAGAAGTGTAAATGCTTTTAAGTTTTGCACGTTCACATTTCCCAATATTTTTATTTTCAAACTGCAATTTTCCTTTGTCCAAACTGAAGTACAAAATCAATAAAGCAGTGATTCTGTGAAAAAAGTTTTACATTATTATGAATGAATACATTAAAACCAGAGGCTGACAAAAGATAACAGATTCAATACAAATTGCAAGACTATATTATTGTTATAGAGAAAATAACATTGAAAATTAATGAATAAATAGTAGACATAGGAAATAAAATTTAGCATTCACTCAGCAATTATATTAATTATGGTCAAAAGGCCTTGTAGGTCATGTTCCAAGGAAAAAAATACTGAAACTAAGAGCCATCCTTTCACTGAAGTTAAAAGGATGCGCAGTAGAGTAAAACTCACTCAAAATCTTGTCACAATAATAAATCATAAAGTAGATTATTATGTCATCATGTCAAATAGCCATGTCTTTAGAGTAGAGGACCATAAATCTTGAACTAATGTACACAAATTTTCATAAACATACTGACTGCATGGCAAGAGGATCAAGGTATAACATTATTGTCTCATCCAGTCAATTGTGCAGGGAATACGGAAGAAGGATAAAGCAAAGTGCAGCTCCTTTGAGCTTGTGGCCCATGAAGCTAAAGCATATACTAGTTTATGAAATATTAAGCAAAACAATGTAATTTGTAATGTCAACAATATTAACCGCCCAAGAGGATGCTCGCGTGTTCTTCAAAACCTTTACGTCCATGCCAATGCCATTCTACCATCCAAAGGTAGAACAACACGTATGTACAATTCCTATCGAATTGTTATTTTGCCTTTTGCTTTCTCAATGCAACACAATTTTATATTGGTGGACCCAGTATGAAAAATGCACTGTTGACATTTTGATAGATAGCAAATATCTCATTCTGCCATCGTTTTAAAATTAGACAAGTATGAGACAAGCTGATGCAGACTTTAAAGACATAAAGTTGTCAGATACACCATTCCGCCTATGGATGGCAGGATATGAGTCATTAGTACAGGTGCACACCTAGGTGGGGAGACAAGAAGGACATGGAAAATTTCTTTCCTATGCACTCAATACAAAATACCGGGCCTAAAAGATTTGAATTTGATTTGATTTGATCACATCCACAACTAAGGTGATCTTGGGGGTTTTGGTGGGACTTTGAATTTTGCCCAGACTGCCCTGTAAACAGCTACGGGATCTTTAACGTGCACAGAGTATTGTGGTCTGCCCACGCGACCTCCCTTTTATTGCCCGTCTCCGATGGGACTAGGTGTTGATCCACCTACCTAGACCAGGAAGGTAGGTTTTGCTCGAAAAAAATTGAGAAATTTCTTTTTCACCATTGGCGGGGCTTGAACACACTACCTTTTGGTTGAGAGGCTAATGCCTTACCTCTGGACTACTGAGTCCCCCGACTTAAAAGAACTAGAATTGAAATCAATGACTTCATGATCATGATGCCACACCACTGATCACACATGACACTCATTGAAATATCAGATACAAGTCATCAGTGAAGTTAAATTCATTACTTAGAGATGGCAGCAGTATTACTAAATTGCATAAAAAAATGTCAAACTTGACAACAATAATTTTTTTTTTTTTCAAAATCCTCATTAGCGTCTCTCTCAGCTAACTGAAGCAAGAGTTTACTTTGGTGGGGGTTTTTCATAATATTTTGACCCATAAACGTGCTGCCATTATTATTTACTCTTGAACCACGATCCAACTCTTTTGTTGAAAAGATATTGCATACAGCAGACCATTTCAAACAAGGGACTAACGGAAATGATTTCTTTGCTGCATAATTTGTTTTTGAGAAAGACATCGCGAATCTATACATAGTTGTTACAGGTGTGAGTTACTATTTATTTATTTACTCTTTTATGTAAGAATTTTTAGTGTGTCTTGACACAGAACATTTCATTCACCGTTGAAACACAAGTAAAATTACAATGATGTCAGTTGATAACTTCAGGTCAAACTTTAAGCCTTCCTATTATAGAAAAGCCTTCCTATTATAGAAAATGCATAAGACAAGCCATGGATACATTTTCACAAATGAAATAAATCAAATTTAGGCAAAAATCATTGGTTAAAAGCAGCGGAATTTGAATGATTGAACATTTTGAGGGGTGTTTTGTTGTTGTTGTACACGTAAAAGATCTAATTATCATATACATAATTACATTTTGTAATTTGCAATTTCTGCATACAAATTATGATAAAACCTGTTCAAACTAACACACACACACTCACTCTCTCTCTCTCTCTCTCACACTCTCACTCACTCTCTCTCTCTCTCTCTCTCTCTCTCTCTCTCTCTCTCTCTCTCTCTCTCTCTCTCCCTCTCTCCCTCTCCCTCCCTCTCTCTCTCTCTCTCTCTCTCTCTCTCTCTCTCTCTCTCTCTCTCTCTCTCTCTCTCTCTCTCTCTCTCTCTCTCTCTCTCTCTCTCTCTCTCCCCCCCCCCCATCCAACCCTCTTTCTCATATGGTGTATACACATACATCTTTATATTTTGTATATGTAATGCTTCTTATCTACATAATGGTAAAGATTTTCCTCAATCAAAACCAAGATAAAAATTACATGGGGAAAGACAAACCAAGCAATACAAAGTAAAACCAGTAAAAGAAAAAAACTTTGCATCTGAGTATCAAGACGGCTTATGGGGCAAAACATGAAAGCCTTGCAAACCTGGAACATGTAGATTATCATCAGTCTATCCAATTACAGTGAGTTTTCAACAAATTTAAAGTAGGAAAATGCCTAGGAGATGCACATGTCCAAGCAAGTCAAGAGCCCTTGGATTCTTTCAAATAACTCTCGATTCTGGATTCTACCCATGAAGTGACTGATTTTGCACACAAAAGCCATCAAGTGTTACTATTTTATGTACACATGCAATAGGCATCAAAGTCCCGATTCCCAGCCTCAGGGCAGCTAGGAATGTCAGCATTACAATAAATAAATGGACAAAAATATTAAAAGGAATATCCTATATACATGTATCAAGTATATAAAGGACAGCCAATCAGATGCCAAGGCAAAGTGTTCATATCCTTTATAATTATTGTTAACTTTACATAGACTGCTATCGATAAATTTTCCTTCCAAAATGTCAAAAGACGTAATAAGAAAAAAACGCGAATTTTCAAGTTTTAATAAATCACATAGAGGCTTTCAAATCATTGATTGGTGAAATTGAAGATGGCAAAAATTGAATAATCAGATACTGTACAGATTCAAATTCAGCTGTCATTGTTCAGCTCATAATAGCTCATCTTGTCATGTAAAAGGAGTCAGATTAAAATACGCTATCACACAGTGTTGTACAAAGGAATGTACCAGAACCAACTAGGCTGTTTCTGTTTTCAAGAAAATAACCAATCTGTATCTACAAAAATATACTTGTCATTGACATATCATTGTATACAAAGCTGGAAGAAGAAAAAGAGCACATTAAATTAAAGACATTTTAGCACATTTTACCTACTATCAGAAAGTAAAACAAGCCCCATACTGAGAGTTGAGCATAGGGTAATTTAGAGTAGAGCCCTGATTTTTCAGGCATACAACATAATGGGGTAGTTTCGTCTTTGCTTTTGCAACGCCGCATTTTTATATTACAGGAAATAAATAACTTACGGTTTTTCAAAAGGTGAGAAGGCATACAATACTTTTCCTAGGACTTTTATCAAACCTAAGGGGTGAATTCACTTGTAACAATCAAACATGCCACCCGTCTTATTTCGGCTAAACTTGAGCTTTTTCTCTAATTATTAGATCCAGAACTTTTCAATTTTTTTTATTAATTTGATTTACCCATGTGATTTACTAATGTGATTGTGGGGTTTTTGGTAGATTTTCAATTTTTGCCCAAAAGGGCCCTGTAAAGAGACAAGGGATCTTTAAAGTGGACAGTGTTGTGATCTGCACATGGGAACTCTCTGTTAATGTTATCCTCCGTGTCTGATGGGATTAGATGTTGATCCACCTACCTAGGACCAGAGAGGTGGGTTTTATTTGAAAAAGATTATGAAAATTTTTCAACCATCGGGGCATGAACCCACAATCTTCTGTTTAAGAGGCTGATACCTTGCCTCTGGATCATTGAGAGTCTCCCCATCCCCTGAAAAAAACTTTCAATGACAAATTAATGGAATGACATCCCCAGTTTTATTCTAAATAAACTTTACTCAAAGATATTTTCAATAGTATTCTCAATGGTATATCTTGCACAGCATCAAAAAGAGAATAGTACTTTTTATCACACTTTGAAAATTCACAAAAAATATCAGTACAATGTTACAATGTCCCTAAAAAATGAAAATACACCACAGAATGAAAAGACAGTCAAAGAAAGTTTCTGTGGGTTAATTTGATAATAATTGACTGAAATTTTGTCATCCATGGGTATCGATTGACTTAAATTTTTTTTTAAATGAAGATAACCTATAAATACATAAAATGAACAACAAAATGAAGTTCACAATTAACCATGAATTCAACAATGACTAGGCATTGTATTTAGACACCATTCTTGAAAAAGTTTATTGCTTCAGAGCCTTCTTGGCTAAATCATAATTTTTCTTTCTCCAGAAGATATTAAATCTTAGTTCTTGTAATGTATTCATATTAAAGAGGGAAGGCCAACCACCGGACCCAAACAAAGTTAACTCCTCTCTAAGGATGTTAATACTGATGATACATAAAAAACGATATCTTGTCATAATAATAATAATAATAAGAGCGTATTGGTATCTCAAAGAAATTTAATTGCAAAGCTGAATGGACGAACACAAGAACATGAGTCATGACGTGTATGTCAAACACATAAAATCGCATTTTGCGTATTCAATAAGCAAATTCACATGGATCTAGTTGAGAACTTTATGTCCATAGCAACCATTGCATAAAATTTTAAAAACATTAACTGGGGGATGAAAATGTCAGCTGCCACAGATAATGAGATGTAAGAACGATTATTGCTGATGAATGGCACAGAAGAAAGAAAGGGTGATAACCGCACGTATTTACAGTTCATTTTCAAATTTCTCATTCCAGGTGCTGAAGCCTTACCAATAGCATAGAAAAATGGATTTTGCATGTCGGTAAGCAAAGTTTTACAGACAGTTAGTTATACATCCATGCACATGCCTTTGTTGTCATCACGTATATATCAATGTTGAGAAAAAGAGTCTATAAAACAAAGTGTTTTTGTTTCACAAGGTTGATTTTGAAAAGGGCCTTCATTTCATTCGTTACCAGCCTGTGTAAATAAATTGTCTTAAATCACTTTGATTCTGACTAGATTGACTTAATAAACAAGTGGTAGATGTAAAAAAATGGGACTGTCTTGAGAACAACATCAACTTGAAATCAGTATTTCTTTCTTTTTGTTTCCGTCCCAATTTCCCTTTTCCACAAGAAAATCAGAGGCCAAAGGTTTTCTTTAAGTTACATTCTAGAATGCTCAAGATCCATCGAGCAACAAAAATATAACAAAGAAAATAAGATTGCTTTGACTTTGAGACAACTTTGTCCAACTTTAAAACATGTACAATGTTTAATAACTAGTCCATCTGACTGAGAATATTTCATCCTAACCAGAACTCAGTGAAAATAAAAAATTTGAATGCAATAGTTGGCAAAATGATTATAGAAATCACATCTGGTGATCAAATGGCCAAACATTTTGAACAGCAGTCTAGATATTTACTCAAAAATCAAATATATTGGAAAATAATGTTCTTTTCACCTTCAGTCATGTCTGTTCCTCATTTACTATACTGACTTAAAATTTGATAAGATAAAATAACACATTCAATACAATGACTATATCAAAAGTCCAAGGATCGATGTCTAGTGCAAGCAGTAAAAAAAAATTTTTAAAAGCGATAAATTGAAAACTGATCACTTGCATCAAACATATTTCAGCACTGGAGAATTAAGAAAGCCTGTCTTTTTTCACTTAATTTTTCTTCTAACATTTTAGCATAATGGATACATCAACAAATGAGAATGATGAATACCAGCAAAAACAGAATGTAAGTGTCAGTGTCATTAGTTCAGGGCTCACACTGCTCAACTGGTCAAATGTTTTGGGAGATGTCTTTGAAGTTTTCTGGAGATTTCCTAAAATTCTAGGAGAACCAACGCCGCATTTGTTTTTCAAGTTTCAAAACTTATCTTCAACGCTGATCTAAATATCACTTGGATACAGAAGCAATATTACTGTGCTTTAAAACATTATTTCATTTATGAAAGTTTCTGTTTAGAAATCAGAATCAACATTTTAATGTCTTAACAGTCCAAAGATTGTAAGAGTCAGTTATGAGCTGGAATTCTAGGAGTTTCTAGGAAAATCTTTTTTTTAAATAAGGAGATTCTAGGAAATTTTAGAGAGAAACTTTCTCTAAGAGATTTTAGGAGTTTCTAGAATGCTGCAAGCCCTGCATGAGCTAACTCAAATGACAAAAGTAATAACAGTGTCAACGGACCAGTTCAAAATAGCTTAAATTGCCTTCAGACTTTGGATGTCATGTCGTGATCAAGTTAGTCGGTGAAATATTTTTTTCTGCTAGATTTTTAACTTACAAGACCGAGAGAGAAAAAGAAGAGAGAAAAAAATCAAAAGAACGATAATGTAAGGGGTGAGAGGCAACAATTTGTTACAAATAAAAATAAAATACTATTTCATCTACTTCGCAAGAGGACTGTAGGATATAACTGAATGTGATTCACATTGCAAACACTATATCAGTACCATGATAATCATACACACCATCTCTGATCTACAACATGTCTTGTACACTTTTTAAATATAAAATTAAATTTCATCAGTCACATATCAACTTTTGTTACACAACTAAAACTACAAGTATACATGACATAATAGTTCTCTTGCTGTGCCTTTTTGGTATAAATCACACAACAATAAATCATGGTCTAGTCAAGAGACAAAAATGTTATTATCACAAAGTGAAAGACATGAGATTTATACAAGTGAAAAGGATAGGGTAGCGAGGTGCAGTAAATAAAAAAGAATATATGATACATAAAAATACTATAGGGGAGTCATGGGAGGAGGAAGGAGGGGGGGAAGGGGGCAAAAGGAGAAGGAGGCTTTAAAAGATTCATTCTAGACCTTTAAAAGGCCTGCACTATGGCTTTCATGGCAGAAAATGTTCCAGTCAGAAAGCCGACCAAACCAAACAGGAATATGACAATGTTTTTCGCAATCATCCACCACGGCAGGTGTTCACCCTCACCACAATAAGTCATTATCTCGATGAAGGCTGGAAGGATGAGGGCTAAGGCAGTGCTGGCAAAGGCGCCGATGAGGGAGATGAGAAGATCTAGATGAGGAACAGCTACTGCAAAGCCGACTGGTCAGGACAAGAGAGAAATTCACACCAATAAAATGTCATTCGACAATTCTTTTTTTAAAAAAGAGTGACGGACAAAAACAAACATTACCCTTCATGATGAATCACAATACAAAATGATTAAAGAACTCTTTATCCCTAAATCACAAAATTGTGGAACGCCACCTCTTGCACTATGCAGACCAATTGAGTGCTGTGAAAACTGTGACTTGTTCCAAAAATCGTTTCCATCTTCTCTCACATGATAAGCGCTTAGAGCCTGTTTTCTACTGGGTAAAGCCTAATATAAGTGCCATTTTTATTATTATTATTATTATTATTATTATTATTATTATTATTATTATTAGTATTATTACTATTATTATTATTATTATTATTATTATTATTATCATTCTTATTATTATTATTAATATAATTTGATATAATACTATATCTATTTAATCAGGCAACCTTTTCACTGCTCCAGAACCATGACAAATAATGAATGTTGTGTATTCCGATTATTCTGTCAGAATAAGAGACTGTACACAGAGATCGTTGGCGACTCATTGCTAGGATAAAATAAGTTTGCAAGAGGCAGATACTATACATAATGATCTGACAACAAAACAATTTAAGGTTTTCTCGACTTTGTAACAATTTTCATAAAATGTCAATGTATGTACTTCAGAAAAAAGTCTTTCAATAGTTGCTTTCTGACTGAATGTTAACTCATAGACTACCAGTGCCACACAGGTGCGATCACACTACAGTTACACCATAGTACAATTGTCGACATGTGAGATCATAACGTTGCATGGCAATAACTATAGAAAGATCATGTGCGGTATGGAGCATTTTCTAGGCTAATTATTTTACTTCAGTTTTCTACTGAACGAAAGCTCTCTAGCGTGAACGGGTGATTTTTTATGCTTTTTTTTACTGCTGGCAGTGCAAGCCTTCTACTTAACCCGTTTTCTTTGCAAACTTACAACACAACTACTGCCACTAGTACCACAAGTAGATTTACAAGCTACAAGTCAAAAAACAGTATAGGCCGCAATTGTTCGATCTGTTTACCAGCTCATTGATTTCCAATCTTGTTTTCATTATCTGACATCTATTTATTGATGGAAGTAGTGAATGGTGTCTCCACCCCAAAAAGATTTTTAGCTTCAATTTTTCCTTCCACTCATCCCCACTCAGAAAAACTAATGGCACACAGCCAGTTTTTATTGGTGCCAATATAAGGTTTGATCTCTTATGAACACTTGTGTTAAAAAGATGAAAAGAAAATAATAACAAGTAAAAAGTTACAAATATTTTAAACCACCCTACTTTTTTCGGTACCCACGCCATAATCTTGTGTTGGACCTTCACTTGAGTAGTCTATGAGAGTTAATGCAAGAAGAGGGCTAAATAAACCGACACTTTAAAAAAAATTAATATTACAAAATAAAAATAAATAATACAATGGGCTTATAAAAAACAGAAATTCAGCTTTAAAACTTACATGTCAAGAAAAGTAAAGCTATTCGGAATCCATACTCCCCATATTTTCTGATTTTAGGTTGATGAACCTCCTCTTCAACAGTGGCCACAAGATCTTGACGGGGACATAGAACTGGATGCCAAAACCAATGAAAGTGGCCAGGCCATACATGAGCTTCACTGATAGGTACAACCTGGACAATGAAAACAGTTGTGAATGAAAATGATAAATTTGGTTTAGATTTGTCTTTTGACTAAAGGCTTTAAGCGAAGGTAGGGAATTAAGAATTCTGATTTTTATTCAGATGGTCCGTTCCTTCTACTCACCAATGGGGGTTTAGAGAGGAGCCCATTACCATGAACACATAAATTTCTATGGCACAAGTTCAAATTACTGAGAATTTGTTGCTTATTTTTTAAAGTCAAAAGTGAACATGTCTTTTACAAGCCAACATCAAGATTTGAACACCAATTTCTCAAACTGGAGATGGTGTAGCGAAACTGTAATGTTGTGAGTTTATAATTACGCCACTGGTTCAAAGCCCATGGCTGGCCCTAGTGTCTTTCCACAACATAGGAATATACTTCACTCTGCTTTCCTCACTCAACTCCGCTGTGAACGAGTACCTAGCTATAGGTAGAGAAAGACTGTGTCAGGGTGTCAGTTGAAAGCGCCTAACTAACAGGCTGCTGTTTTGTTGCCTCTCCATGAGAGTTGAGAAGGACTTTAAATGAAATGGCCTGCTGGGGAATAAATGATATACAGTCAGTGAGCTTACACTTGTGCGGGGATACAGACTATAAATCCATCTTTATCATCTTTATCTTTCAACTTGCAAGGCCAGCATGATGCCTCATAGGATCACTTTTCTACAGCTGGGCAATGCCAAACATGAATCAGGGTACGCGGTTTGTACATTTGGAAATTGGGGTTCAAATTCTAATGTTGGAATATAAAAACATAGTCACTTTTTGCTGGGGGGATGCTGTTAGTAATCCGAGCGAGCACCTTGTCATTTTGGACATTAACTCGAGCCAAATTGAATTTTAAGAAAGATCCTTAACCCTTTGAACCCGCAATCCTGACATATCAGGACAGGCCGAGAAACCTATATCCCGTAATCCTGAAATATTGGTCTTTATCTGTACCTTCACAAAAACAGTCTGTAGTTATGCATGACGTCACTAAGTACTCATAGGATTAGGGTAAATGCTTTCAAGACAGCTGCCCCCCAGTGGAAAAGTGTTTCAAATGTGTTTACTGTGCCTTTTTTCTTTTTTTAAATGCAAATAAAGTGAGCTATTGATTTAAACATTTCCATCAACATTGGCAGGAAGAAGACATCTCACGGCAGATCAAGTGATTCTGATGACTATAGTCTATGACTTGAATTTAGATTCAGATTATCATCTTACGAAATCGAAAGTGAATCTGATGATACGCTCAGTGAAAGTGGTGATGATGTGCTGGATCGAGTGGAATTACATTTCCAGGAAGCCAAGGTTTGGGGCCTTTAAGACTCACGGACAGTAGGGTTCAAAGGGTTGCCAAAAAAGAAAAAAAAACAAACATAGCAAATTCTTTTTATCAATGAAATAAACAAAAGTAAAGAAAGAAGAAAAGAATAAAGAATTAGTCAATGACTCACCAGTTATCCTCCGGCAGATTGAGAGTGATGGCATCTTTAATATCATCTCCAAATTTGAGGTAACCATAAAATGCAATGGTGGCGTAAAAGCACACCACCACCACCATTCCCAGGGTGAGGACACCGGTAAAACCTCCAAAATCTTGAGGATTTCGCATCGAATTCTCTAAGGGAAGAACCTGTGAAGCAACACACACAAAAAAAAAGTGATAAAATCAGAAAACAGTATACGGGAGAGACATTTACCTTGAAACAAAAAACAGCATTGATGGATTATCTTTAAAAAAAAACATATGACACCATGCTTCCTTCCTCCTTTTACCCATATCCATCTAAAGTAGTGGTCTCAGGATATAGGTTGGGCTTTTGCATGTTTACTCAGTGTCCACTTCAAAAATGTCAAAGTTACTTTAACATTAACATACACTAGATATGAATAAACTTACAAAAAAAACTATCAAGAAATTCATCCCCTCACCATTAGGGTTATGTGTTAGATCAAGCCCACCTCACACACTGAAGGCCAGGAGTTTGAAGGGGAGTAAAACAGCATTCCAGAGCTTTTCCTTCAGGTCAAAAGCCACCCTCAGATCCAAGTTGGATCTGATCTGATACACCTAACTCTATTGGTAAAAGTTCTTTCAAAGCCGTTATGGCCCACGGATCAAAAGTTTTATCCCCGTTTTTATACCGTGAAGCAAAACATCACTCCCTAGACAGGATGTTAAGTCTGTCACAGGTACCGATTTGCACCTGGGTCAGGTTGGATAATGCTTGTAAAATGCCTTTCCCAACATACAATCAGTGATTGTCAATTTTGACCTCTAACCCCAGTCCCTATCAACTAATTTACTTTTTTTTTCATTGCCTGAAAAATCAAAATACGCTTATAGTACCATGTAACAGTACTGCTTTTTCAGATATTGTTTGTGATGTGAGTGACACCAGATGCCATTTAAGATTTAGACAGTGATGTCAAAGTCACCGTAATTTGATGTTGCACCTGGTAAAACTTGATTACCTCCCCTACGCAACCATCTTCCGTGTACCTATCCCAAACTGGGAAACTGTCATGATCACAGAAAATATTGTCATTTCTTAGTAAATCAGGGTTTTTGAAAACAAATTTAAAGTTTAAACAAAGATGAGATGGCAAAGATCTACATAATCAGAATTGACCTGCAGCCAGGAAAATAAAAATTAAGTGTGATCTGCCTCAATGTGTGACACCAGGCATAACTTTGTTAGCAAACTTCCCAACCACCAGTTATTTAAAAAGCAACAACCATAATGTTAATTTTACAGAGAAGCAAATTTTTTTTTTTAATTCACATCAACTCTTTTTTAACCACTTAAAAATAGAAGATGCCATAATCTACCACTATTTTATCGTAATAATGTTTCAGTGTTTATGGTGTGAGTGACATCAGGTGCCATTTGACATACAGACAGTGATGCCAAAGTCACCATACTTTGATGTAGCACTCTAATGAAACATCAAGCAGTGTATATAACAGATGCTTAAAATGGTCATCATGGGTGCAAAGCACGTTGTCGTTTTTGTTTGTTTCATTGCAATTTCTCTCTCAACCATATGCGCTCATCTCAGGGTGAATGAAGAAAAAAGAGCATGTAAAAGGGTGAAAAGAAAACACATCTGGCAACTGTATCAATATGTCACGTGACACATCTTTACAAAAAAAAAACATTAGACTTCAAGTACATATAACTTTTGTTTAATTTATTGAAATATAACCCATCTATCGTATGCTGTAATCTCAGGGTGAACTTAAAGGAAACAGCAAGATGAAAGATCAGTCACAGAAGGGAAGGAAAGAAGTAGGACCTAACCTCTGCATGTTCCAATGAAGAGACAAACAAACAAACACATAAACAATTTAATGAGCAGCAATGTCAGACAATAACTTATCACTCTCAAGAGCTAGCACTATGTATGGAACAAACTCGAGACAAAATACTTATTATACTACTTTACAAGAGACATCAAATAAACCAAAAAACTACATTTCTTTTCTCTCTTCAGAAAACATATTATTATTCTGTAGTACCAGAAGATGTTAAGACTGCTCTTGAATACAAATGTTTATGGTGTGAGTGACAACAGTTGCCATTGGTCACAAGACAGTGATGCCAAAGTCACCATAATTTGATGTAGCACTCTAATGAAATATCACGCAGTGTATGTTACACATGCTTAAAATGGTCATCATGGGTGCAAGTAAGTGAAGTTCCTTCAAGGCCCCTGGGGCCTATAGAGCCGGAGTTTATCCCGGTTTCTATAGCATGAAGCGGAACAAGTGACAATAAAGACCACCTGGCCAGGACGCTAGTCTGACGCGGGTTTTTACTCCCAAGCTAGTGCTTGTACCCATTTGCACCTGGGTAGAGTGGGGAAATGCGTGTTAAGTGTCTTTCCCAAGGAACACAACGTCGGACCTGGTTTTGCTAGGATTCGAACTCGGGACCTCATGATCCCCAGTCCGGCAGCCTAACCGCTCGGCCACCGACGCCACCATCATGGGTGCAAAAGCATTTTGTTATTTCTGTTTGTTTCTTCTCTCTCAGCCATATGCGTTAATCTCAGGGTGAATTAAGAGAAAGGAGCATGTGAGAGAATGAAAAGAAAGAAATAGAACCTACCAGGAGCACCCGACAACTGCCCACTAGGTGGAAAATGAATGAAAGCATAAAGGTTTACACACCTAGCAACTGTGTCAAAAATGTCACACGACTCATCTTTACTTAAAAACAACATTTGACTTAAAGTATACATAACTTTTGATTGTTTCATTGAAATTTACCCCATCCATCATACGCAGTGATCTCAGGGTGAATTTTACAGGAAACAGCAAGATGAAAGATAAGTCAAATAAGAAAAGGAAAGAAGTAGGACCTACCATCAGCACTCGTCAACCTCTCTCATGTACATAGTATGATAGCATTCAGACACAAGTTAATTGAAAGGCAACTGTTTTCCCTTTCCTATACCAAGCAGACTAATATTCACATGATCCAATGTAGAGACAAACAAACAAACAAACACATAAGCAATTTAATGAACAGCTGTGTCAGACAATAACTTATCACTCACAAGAGCAAGCATTATGTATGAAACAAAATCTCTGCCATGAGACAAAATACTTATATTATTTTACAAGAGATGCTAAATAAATCCAAACTCCTTTCTTTGCTTCAGAAAACATATTATCATTCTTAAGCATCAGAAGATATTAATACTGTTCTTATATACTACAAATGTTTATGGTGTGAGTGACAACAGTTGCCATTGGTTACAAGACAGTGATGCCAAAGTCACCATAATTTGATGTAGCACTCTAATGAAACATCAAGCAGTGTATGTTACACATGCTTAAAATGGTCATCATGGATGCAAAGCATGTTGTATTTGTTTGTTTCATGGCAATTTCTCTCTCAACCATATGCGCTCATCTGAGGATGAATTAAGAAGAAAGAGAAAGATGAGCAGACAAGCAAGAGTGAAAAGAAAAAGTAAGGACCTACCAGTACCATCCGACAACTGCCCACTGGGTGGAAAGTGAATCAAAACATAAAAGTTAACACACCTGGCAACTGTATCAAAATGTCACATGACTCCTCTTTACAACAACAAAAATTTGACTTCCAAGTATACATAACATTTGTTTGCTTTATTGAAATTTACCCAGTTCATCATATACGGTGATCTTAGGGTGAATTTAGAGGAATCAGCAAGATGAAAAATGAGTCAAAGTTTGTTTGTTTAATTGAAATTTTTCCCATCCACCATTGTGGTGATCTCAGAGGGAATAAAGAGAAAAACAGCCAGACAAATGATAAGTCAAAGAAGAAAAAGACAGAAGAAGGACCTACCAACAGCTCCCGACAACCTCTCGCATATACATTGCATGAAAGCATTCAGACACAAGTTAATTGAAAGGCAATTCCTTTCCCTTTCCTATACCAAGCAGACTAATTTTCGCTGGTTTCAATGTAGAGACAAACAAACAAGTAATTTAATAACAGCTGTGTCAGACAATAACTTATCACTCACAAGAGCAAGCATTATGTATGAAACAAAATCTCTGCCATGAGGCTAAATATTTATATTATTTTACAAGAGATGCTAAATAAATCCAAACAAAACAATTCTTTCTTTGCTTCAGAAAACATATTATCGTTCTTAAGCATCAGAAGATATTAATACTGTTCTTGTATACTACAAATGTTTATGGTGTGAGTGACAACAGTTGCCATTGGTTACAAGACAGTGATGCCAAAGTCACCATAATTTGATGTAGCACTCTAATGAAACATCAAGCAGTGTATGTTACAGATGCTTAAAATGGTCATCATGGGTGCAAAGCATGTTGTTTTTGTTTGTTTCATTGCAATTTCTCTCTCAACCATATGCGCTCATCTCAGGGTGAATGAAGAGAAAAGAGCATGTAAAAAGGTGAAAAGAAAGACTAAGGGCCTACTAGGAGCACCAAACAACTGCCCTCTGGGTGGAAAGTGAATCACAGCATAAAAATTAACACAGCTGGCAACTGTATCAAAATGTCACATGACACATCTTTACACAAAAAGAACATTTGACTTCAAGTACACATAACTTTTGGTTTGTTTTATTGAAATTCACCCTGTCCATCATATGCGGCGATTCCAGGTGAATTTAGAGGAAATAGCAAGATGAAAGATAATCAAAGAAAGGAAGGAAAGAAGTAGGACCTACCAGCATCTCCCCACAACCGCTTGCATATATATAACATGATAGCATTCAGACACAATTTAATTGAAAGGCAATTGCTTTCTTTTCCTATACCATGAGGCAAAATACTTATATCCTTATACAAGAGAGACTAAATAAATCCAAAAATGACATTTCTTTCTTCGCTTCAGAAAACATAGTATTGTTCTATAGTACCAGAACATCCTAACACAGCTTTAATATAGAAATGTTTATAGTGTGAGTGACAACAGATGTCATTGGTCACAAGACAGTGATGCCAAAGTCACCATACTTTGATCTAGCACTCTAATGAAACATCAAGCAGTGTATGTTACAGATGCTTAAAAATGGCCATCATGGGTGCAAGGTGAATCACAGTATAAATGTTTACACATCTGGCCACTGTATAAAATATCACACAATAGACCTTTGTGCAGCATATAGATAAGAACACCAAGCAATAACTTATCATTGATGTGCAGAGTTACGTTTAAGGTAAAGATCAAAGAAAATGCTTTGAAAAATCACTATCATGAGACAAGACAGTTATTTTCTTCTAGCGAGATATTCGCTAAACCCGGAATAGATTATCAGTTTTTAGTACCAGAAAATGTCAGCACTCTTCTTGAACATAAGTGTTTATGGTGTGAGTGACAACAGATGTCATAGGTCATAAGACAGTGATGCCAAAGTCACCATAGTTTGATGTAGCACTCAAATGAAACATCAGGTAATATATTTATGTGATGTTTAAAATGATCATCATAAGTGCAAAGTGAATCATATCATAAAAGTTTACATACAGAGTAACTACATCACATGATACCTTTCCCAATATATTCATATTCTTAAATAATTTGTTAACAATAACCAATTTGGACGGAAAATCCCAAACTAAGACTCAGTTGAAAAATAATATGTTGATGTTTTGGCAGCATCTGGTTAGAATGAAAGGTTTTACCTGTCAACATTGACATGTGACAAAATTTTACTGATGCAAAAATTTCACCTGTTTAAATATACACATCAACAAACAAACACTCAAGCATTCTTTGAACACCCATGCATGCCGGAACAAGCATTTGAGTAAGACAAAGCAGTCAAAATTTTCTTTTTCATTTGATAAACCCAAAATCTGTATTTCTTACTTGCTCTACAAAACAAAATATTGATATCTAGCACAAGGACAGCATAATACTGCTCTTATATAGTAGCTCCCATCAACCTGCCAACCTCATTGGTGCAAAGCGATCACAAAATAAACCTTTACACACCAGGCAACTGAATGAAATGAAACCTGTCCTACTTTATCTTTAAAAAACACTCAGACATTTTACCAACAGCTATTCAAACACTCAGACAATTTACCAACAGCTATTCAAACACTCAGACATTTTACCAACAGCCATTCAAACACTCAGACAATTTACCAACAGCTATTCAAACACTTCAGACATTTTACCAACAGCTATTCAAACACTCAGACATTTTACCGACAGCTATTCAAACACTCAGACATTTTACCAACAGCTATTCAAACACTCAGACATTTTACCAATAGCTATTCAAACACTCAGACATTTTACCAACAGCTATTCAAACACTCAGACATTTTACCAACAGCTATTCAAACACTCAGACATTTTACCAACAGCCATTCAAACACTCAGACATTTTACCAACAGCTATTCAAACACTCAGACATTTTACCAACAGCCATTCAAACACTCAGACATTTTACCAACAGCTATTCAAACACTCAGACATTTCACCAACAGCTATTCAAACACTCAATAAAATGTCACTGACAAGATCACCTTATTATCCATTTACAAAATACCAAATGCCAAATCTAATTAATTAAACTAATATCACAGAATGATATGGAAATACTTAGACAAAATGCTAGATAAAAGAGAATGGTTTCCTTTCACTAGCAAAATCACGAAAAGAGCCCTGGCTGCAAAGTCTGATGACCTCGATAGCTGAGGGCCCTAAATAAGTCATACCCAAAGTCTACATTTCTTCTTGCTCCAGAAAACAGAATATTGATCTCTGGTAACAAAATATCAGAACACAGCTTTAATTTAGACATGTTTATGGTGAGTGACAACAGATGCCATTGGTAGTAAGACAGTGATGCCAAAGTCACCATACTTTGATCTAGCACTCTAATGAAACATCACAGTGTATGTTACACATGCTTAAAATGGTCACCACGGGTGCATAGTTTCAGAAGAATTTTCCCCACCACCATATGTAGTAATCTCAGAGTGGATTAACAGGAAACAGCAAGATGTGAAAGAGTAAATGGAAAGAAGTAGGACCTACTAGTAGCTCCCATCAACCACCCACCATCATGGGTACAAAGTGAATCACAAAATAAAACCTTTACACACCAGGCAACACATGTCCTAGTTTATTACTGTTGTTAAATAACGTGGCAACATTAACAAGTTCCAATGTTATACAAACAAACACTCAAGCATTTTATCAACAAAAGCAACATTAACAAGTTCCAATGTTATACAAACAAACACTCAAGCATTTTATCAACAGCTATTCAAGCAACATTAACAAGTTCCAATGTTATACAAACAAACAAACACTCAAGCATTTTATCAACAGCTATTCAAACACCCAATAAAATAACACTGACAAGAGCATACACTATGGAACAAGCATAATGAAGAGCCAAAACATCTTCATTTTCCTTTTTACAAGATACTAATCCCAAAAGTTTTAAGTTTCTCACCTCCCTCCAGTAAACAGAATATTGATCTCTGGTACCAGAATATCCTAACACACCTTTAATGTATGTTTATGGTGTGAGGACAACAGATGTCATTGGTCATAAGACAGTGATGCCAAAGTCACCATACTTTGATCTAGCACTCTAATGAAACATCAAGCATTGTATGTTACACATGCTTAAATGGTCATCATGGGTGCTTCTGCTTCAGAAGAATTCAAACACTCAATAAAACATCACTGATAAGAGCACACAAAAAATGAAACAAGCATGAGGACAAGATAAAACACTTACAATTTCCTACTAAATCTTTAGTATAAATAATTAAACCAACATCACAAAACGATATGGAAACACTTAGAGAAAGTGCGATGAATAGAAAAAAATGGTTTGTTTTCAAGAAAACAGCTGAAGCTGAGAAGTTTGATGACCTCCACAACGGAAGGTCCCATACAAGTCAAAGCCCAAGTATAAATTCCTTTACTTGCTCCAGAAAACAAAATATTGATCTCTAGTACCACAATGTCCTAACACAGCTGTAATATACACATGTTTATGGTGTGAGTGACAACAGATGTCATTGATCATAAGACAGTGATGCCAAAGTCACCATACTTTGATGTAGCACTCTAATGAAACATCAAACAGTGTACATTACACATGCTCAAAATGGTCATCATGGGTGCATAATACCAGAAGAACTTGACCTTCCCACCATATGCAGTGATCTCAGGCAGGATGGATTAAAAGGAAATAGCAAGAAATAAAAGAGTAAATGAAAAGAAAAAGGACCTTCCTTCCAATAACCCCTACCAACAACCCACCATCATGGATGCAAAGTGAATCACACATTAAACTTTTACACACCAGGCAACTGTATCAAATAACACCTGTCCTAGTTTATTACTACATTAACATGTTCCTATGTTATACAGACAAACAAACACTCAAGCATTTTATCAACAGCTATTCAAACACTCAATTAAATATCGCTGACAAGAGCATACACTATAGAACAAGCATACGGAAGAGCCAAAACACCTTCATTTTCCTTTTTTACAAGATACTAAACCCAAAGTTTAAGCCACCCCTCCAGAAAACAGAATATTGATCTCTGGTACCAGAATATCCTAACACACCTTTAATGTAGACATGTTTATGGTAGTGACAACAGATGCCATTGGTCATAAGACAGTGATGCCAAAGTCACCATAATTTGATGTAGCACTCTAATGAAACATCAAGCAGTGTATGTTACATATGCTTAAAATAGCCATCATGGGTGCATAGCTTGAGGGTGGTTAGTGGTTTAAAAGGAAACAACAAATGGAAAGAAATAGGAACTACCAGTATTTCCTACCAACCGCCCACCATCGTTGGTGTAAAGTGAATCACAACATAAATGTTTACACATCAGTCAAAACTGTATCAAATGACACCTGTCCTAGTTCATTACTGATCTTAAAAAACGCGCAGATATTCAAACACTCTTTAAACATCACTGACAAGAGCACACAAAATGGAACAGCATGAGGACAAGACAAAACATCTTATTTTCCATTTACGACATACTAAACCCCAAATCTAATTAATTAAACTAATATCACAGAATGATATGGAAATACTTAGAAAAAAATGCTAGCTTTAGAAGGCAATGATTTTCTTTCACCAGGAATCAAGAAAACAGCTGAAGCTGCAAAGTCTGATGATCTCAATAGCTAAGGGCCCTCGGTAAGTCAAATCCCAGGTCTACATTTTTTTACTTGCTCCAGACAACAGAATATTGACCTCTAGTACCAGAATATCCTAACACAGCTTTAATATAGACATGTTTATGGTGTGAGTGACAACAGATGCCATTGGTCATAAGACAGTGATGCCAAAGTCACCATACTTTGATCTAGCACTCTAATGAAACATTAAGCAGTGTATGTTACACATGCTCAAAATGGTCATCATGGGTGCATAATACCAGAAGAACTTGACCTTCCTACCATATGCAATGATCTCAGGCAAGACGTATTAAAAGGAAATAACAAGATGTAAAAGAGTAAGTGGAAAGAAATAGGACCTTCCTTCCAATAACCCCTACCAACAACCCACCATCATGGATGCAAAGTGAATCACACATTAAACTTTTACACACCAGGCAACTGTATCAAATAACACCTGTCCTAGTTTATTACTACATTGACATGTTCCAATCTTATACAAACAAACAAACACTCAAGCATTTTATCAACAGCTATTCAAACACTCGATTAAATATCGCTGACAAGAGCATACACTATGGAACAAGCATACGGAAGAGCCAAAACATCTTCATTTTCCTTTTTACAAGATACTAATCCCAATGTTTTTAAGTTTCTCAACTCCTCCAGTAAACAGAATATTGATCTCTGGTACCAGAATATCCTAACACACCTTTAATATAGACATGTTTATAGTGTGAGTGACAACAGATGCCATTGGTCATAAGACAGTGATGCCAAAGTCACCATAATTTGATGTAGCACTCTAATGAAACATCAAGCAGTGTATGTTACAGATGCTTAAAATAGCCATCATGGGTGCATAGCTTCAGAAGAATTTGTCCTGCCCTTCAAAGGCAGTAATCTCAGGGTGGTTTAAAAGGAAACAACGAATGGAAAGAAATAAGAACTACCAGTATCTCCTACCAACCGCCCACCATCGTTGATGTAAAATGAATCACAACATAAATGTTTACACATCAGTCAAAACTCTATCAAATGACACCTGTCCTAGTTCATTACTGATCTTAAAAACGTGCAGATATTCAAACACTCTTTAAACATCATTGACAAGAGCTCAAAAAATGGAACAGCATGAGGACAAGACAAAAACATCTTATTTTCCATTTACGACATACTAAACCCCAAATCTAATTAATTAAACTAATATCACAGAATGATATGGAAATACTTAGAAAAAATGCTAGCTTTAGGAAGAGCAATGATTTGCTTTCACCAGGGAATCAAGAAAACAGCTGAAGCTGCAAAGTCTGATGATCTCAATAGCTAAGGGCCCTCAGTAAGTCAAATCCCAGGTCTACATTTTTTACAAATTTGGTCCAGACAACAGAATATTGACCTCTAGTACCAGAATATCCTAATACAGCTTTAATATATACATGTTTATGGTGTGAGTGACAGCAGATGCCATTGGTCATAAGACAGTGATGCCAAAGTCACCATACTTTGATCTAGCACTCTAATGAAACATCAAGCAGTGTATGTTACACATGCTCAAAATGGTCATCATGGGTGCATAATACCAGAAGAACTTGACCTTCCTATCAGAAAGCAGTGATCTCAGGCAAGATGGATTAAAAGGAAATAACAAGATGTAAAAGAGTAAATGGAAAGACATAGGACCTTCCTTCCAATAACCTCTACCAACAACCCACAATCATGGGTGCAAAATGAATCACACATTAAACTTTTACACACCAGGCAACTGTATCAAATAACACCTGTCCTAGTTTATTACTACATTAACATGTTCCAATCTTATACAAACAAACAAACACTCAAGCATTTTATCAACAGCTATTCAAACACTCAATTAAATATCGCTGACAAGAGCATACACTATAGAACAAGCATACGGAAGAGCCAAAACACCTTCATTTTCCTTTTTACAAGATACTAAGCCCAATGTTTTTAAGTTTCTCAACTCCTCCAGAAAACAGAATATTGATCTCTGGTACCAGAATATCCTAATACACCTTTAATATAGACATGTTTATGGTGTGAGTGACAACAGATGCCATTGGTCATAAGACAGTGATGCCAAAGTCACCATAATTTGATGCAGCACTCTAATGAAACATCAAGCAGTGTATGTTACAGATGCTTAAAATAGTCATCATGGGTGCATAGCTTCAGAAGAATTTGTCCTGCCCTTCAAAGGCAGTAATCTCAATGGTTTAAAAAAACAACGAATGGAAAGAAATAAGAACTACCAGTATCTCCTACCAACCGCCCACCATCGTTGATGTAAAGTGAATCACAACATAAACGTTTACACATCAGTCAAAACTGTATCAAATGACACCTGTCCTAGTTCATTACTCTTAAAAAACGTGCAGATATTCAAACACTAAAACATCACTAAGCTCCAATGGAACAAGAATCACAAGACAAAATATTTTATTTTCCATTTACGACATACTAAACCCCAAATCTAATTAATTAAACTAATAATTGCTTTGGAAATACTTTGAGAAAATGCTAGCATTGGAAGAGCAATGATTTGCTTTCACCAGGGAATCAAGAAAACAGCTGAAGCTGCAAAGTCTGATGATCTCAATAGCTAAGGGCCCTCAGTAAGTCAAATCCCAGGTCTACATTTTTTAATTTGCTCCAGACAACAGAATATTGATCTCTAGTACCAGAATGTCCTAACACAGCTTTAATATATACATGTTTATGGTGTGAGTGACAACAGATGCCATTGGTCATAAGACAGTGATGCCAAAGTCACCACACTTTGATCTAGCACTCTAATGAAACATCAAGCAGTGTACGTTACACATGCTCAAAATGGTCATCATGGGTGCATAATACCAGAAGAACTTGACCTTCCTAACATATGCAGTGATCTCAGGCAGGATGGATTAAAAGGAAATAACAAGATGTTAAAAGAGTAAATGGAAAGAAAAAGGACCTTCCTTCCAATAACCCCTACCAACCACCCACCATCATGGATGCAAAGTGAATCACACATTAAACTTTTACACACCAGGCAACTGTATCAAATAACACCTGTCCTAGTTTATTACTACATTGACATGTTCCAATCTTATACAAACAAACAAACACTCAAGCATTTTATCAACAGCTATTCAAACACCCAATAAAATAGCACTGACAAGAGCATACACCATGGAACAAGTATACGGAAGAGCCAAAACACCTTCATTTTCCGTTTTACAAGATACTAAACCCAATGTTTTAAGTTTCTCACTTCCTCCATTAAACAGAATTTGATCTCTGGTACCAGAATATCCTAACACACCTTTAATATAGACATGTTTATGGTGTGAGTGACAACAGATGCCATTGGTCATAAAACAGTGATGCCAAAGTCACCATAATTTGATGAAGCACTCTAATGAAACATCAAGCAGTGTATGTTACACATGCTTAAAATGGTCATCATGGGTGCTTCGTTTCAGAAGAATTCAAACACTCAATAAAACATCACTGATAAGAGCACACAAAATGGAACAAGCATGAGGACAAGACAAAAACACTTACAATTTCCTACTAAGCTTTTAGTCTAATTAATTAAACCAATGTCACAAAACGATATGGAAACACTTAGAGAAATTGCCATGAATAGAAGAAAATGGTTTGTTTTCAAGAAAACAGCTGAAGCTGAGAAGTTTGATGACCTCCACAACGGAAGGTCCCACACAAGTCAAAGCCCAGGTATACATTCCTTACATGCTCCAGAAAACAGAATATTGATCTCTAGTACCACAATGTCCTATCACAGCTGTAATATACACATGTTTATGGTGTGAGTGACAACAGATGTCATTGGTCATAAGACAGTGATGCCAAAGTCACCACACTTTGATCTAGCACTCTAATGAAACATCAAGCAGTGTACGTTACACATGCTCAATATGGTCATCATGGGTGCATAATACCAGAAGAACTTGACCTTCCTAACATATGCAGTGATCTCAGGCAGGATGGATTAAAAGGAAATAACAAGATGTTAAAGAGTAAATGGAGAGAAATAGGACCTTCCTTCCAATAACCCTACCTACCACCCACCATCATGGATGCAAAGTGAATCACATCTTAAACTTTTACACACCAGGCAACTGTATCAAATAACACCTGTCCTAGTTTATTACTACATTGACATGTTCCAATCTTATACAAACAAACAAACACTCAAGCATTTTATCAACAGCTATTCAAACACCCAATAAAATAGCACTGACAAGAGCATACACTATGGAACAAGTATACGGAAGAGCCAAAACATCTTCATTTTCCGTTTTACAAGATACTAAGCCCAATGTTTTTAAGTTTCTCACTTCCTCCAGAAAACAGAATTTGATCTCTGGTACCAGAATATCCTAACACACATTTAATATAGACATGTTTATGGTGTGAGTGACAACAGATGCCATTGGTCATAAAACAGTGATGCCAAAGTCACCATAATTTGATGTAGCACTCTAATGAAACATCAAGCAGTGTATTACACATGCTTAAAATGGTCATCATGGGTGCTTCGTTTCAGAAGAATTCAAACACTCAATAAAACATCACTGATAAGAGCACCAATGTCAAAATGGAACAAGCATGAGGACAAGATAAAACACTTAAAGCAATTTCCTTACTAAAAAAAACAGAATCTTTAGTCTAATTAATTATACCAACATCACAAAAAGTCGATATGAAACATCAAGAAACACATGCTCAATATGATCATGGGTGCAAATTGCCATGGACAGAAGAAAAAGGAAATAACAAGGTTTGTTTCCTTCAATAACCCCTACCTACCACCCACCATCATGGAAATCAATCTTAAACTTTACACACCAGAAAACAGCTGAAGCTGAGAAGTTTGATGACCTCACTATCCAAGTATACGGAAGGTCTTCATTTTCCGTTTACAAGATACTACATCTCAAAGAATTTGATCTCTGGTACCAGTATAAATTCAACAGATTACTTGCTCCAGAAAATGAAACAGAATATTGATCTCTAGTACACTCAATAAAACAATGTCCTAACACAGCTGTAATATACACATGTTTATGGTGTTTGTTTTCAGTGACAACAGATGCCATTGGTCATAAGACAGTGATGCCAAAGTCACCATACTTTGATCTATTGCACTCTAATGAAACATCAAGAAACAGTGTAAGTTACTGATGCCTAAAATGGTCATCATGGGTGCAAAGATAGTCACATCATAACCGTTTACACAATAATGTACTTGAACAATTTGGCAACATTGACCTGTTTCAATGTAAATACAAACTAATAAGCAAACACCAAGTACTTTATGAGCACCAATGCAAGCCCTGAATAAATTGTCATTGACAAAAGCAAGCATCACAGAACAAAAACTTTACCAGGAGACACAAAACAGTAATCTTCCTTACAAGAGTTCTCATTGATCCCAAAATTTACATTTATTACCTGCGAAACAGAGAATATCATTCTCTACTACCAACATGTCTTAAATTATTCTTGCATAGAATACAGACATGTTTATGGTGTGAGTGACATCAGGTGTCATTCAGCATGCCAACAGTGATGCTAAATTCACCATAATTTTGATGTAGTACTCTAATGAAGCATCCGGCAATTTAATGTACAGGATGCTTACAATGGTTTTCAGTGGTGCAAAGTCATCACAACATGAACAAACAAACTAGCAAACGCATGCACTTACGGTTTACATGTCTGGCAACTAAATGAAATAAAATGTCACATGATACCTTCTTTAGTTTTGTTTTAATGCAATTGACAATAATTTACCCCACCTATCACAAGCGGTGATTTCAGGGTAAATTAAGAGGAAAGGGTAAAAATGAATGAGATGTGAAATAAAAGAAATAGGACCTACAAGTAACATCCAAAAACATTCCACTCACATAAACTTCTCCACGTTCATTTATATACTAAAACAATCTGGCAACAATAAATATTTTGGCCTATAACGATCCAAAGGCAAGACTCAGTAAGAAAACTAATTTCACCTGTTCCAAGGTAGAAATAGTAACACAAATACATATGTATTCAACAGCTATGCAATCAGGTAAAAACTTATCATTGACAAGAGCAAGCACCAAAGAACAAGTATTCTGCCCAAATTTCCTTACGAAATACTCGCTCAACCGAAATTCTTTACATTTCTTAATTTTGTTTCAGAAAACGCAATATCACTCTCCATTACCAGAATATCTCAATACTGCTCTTATACGGACATGTTTATGGTGTGAGTGACATCAGGTGCCATTCAGCATACCGACATTGATGCCAAAGTCACCATAATATTGATGTAGCACTCTAGTAAAGCATCAGGTAATTTGTGTACATGATGCTTAAATGGAAAACATTGGGCGCATAGTATCTTCAACTGTCCAACATGCTGGTCATCTTATGATAGATACTCCTTCTGATTAACTTAACACCTAAGATTACAGATCTGACAAAAGCATCCATCTCAGTTAAATCAAGCTTGAATTCATTGACAAAAGAAAATTAATTGTACACACCAGTTGATCACGTTCATTCACGATAAACTTTACCCAATATGACTATGGGATTCCCCAATCGCCAAAGAATTAAACCGAAAGTATCAGTAACTGATCCCAAGACAACTGAGGCATGTAAGCGACAATGGCTGTCATTTCAAGAATTCTCCCGGAGCTCAAAGGTTCCACACCCATTCAAAAATAAAAATAGGATTAAAAATCCATGTAGTCTCCCATAAACCGGATTTCCAGCCAAAGCCATAAAAAAAACGCCATCGCTGTTCTACAAAGTCCCTAACTAGCAATACGACCAAACAAGACTTCCAAACTACATTGTTGAAATTGACGTCGTCCACCATACGCAGTCATCTCGATGTGAATTAAAAGGAAACGGTAGGAAAAGAAGATGAGTGAAAGAGTGAAAAGAAAGAAGAAGAAACTACCAGCATAGCCTGTCACCTGCCCAAACAAGACTTTGACGGTATTAAAGAATTCTAAACACTGTCAGAAATGAACCTAAATGAAAGAGGCTGGCGCCTTTCAGCCAAACAATGGGGCCATCAATGCCATGTAGGCAATGCAAAGCGGAGCATAAACATCCTATGATGTTCTTGACTACTTTGCAATAATAGCCAAAGCTGCACATTGATAAATCAAGGCACCGTATCAAGAGGTCTCACGAGCTATTCCTTCCAATGCCATGGGATTAAGCGTACGAGGCAAAAGAAAGCAATCAGACAAGAAGGGATTAATTACTACACAGTTACCAAACAGAACACAAACTCCCCTGGAAGAGTAACTATTTCGAAAGACACAAAAAGTCCCCAGGACGAGAAACTATCCTAAAAGGAAAACAAAAAGGACAACTTTTATTCACAAAACAAAACCTTACTTTCTGTAACAATCTTATTTATTTTTTAAGTGTTTATTTTAAGAGTACAAAAATGTTTATGGTGTGAGTGACGTCAAATGCCACTTAACACACAGACAGCGGTGCCAAAGTCATCATAGTTTGATGTAGTATCAAATAAAAACATCAAGTAATATATATACTAGATGTTTAAAAAGGTTTTCTTGGGTGCAAAACTATCAAGCTCACACAACCATCAGGCATACATGTGTATGTTCTAATTAAATTAAATAAATTAATTTCATTTTTTTCTTAAACACAGTCAGAGAGGCAGACACTTTTATAAGAACAGGATTATACACTTACATGCCATACACACTCACACACTTTCTGTCTACCTCCCTCTCTCTCTCTGTCTTTCTCCCTCCCTCCGTAAGCCTCCCTCCCCCTCCCTCCCTCCCACCCACCCTCTCCCCTCCCTCCCTCCCTCCCTCCCTCTCTCTCTCTCTCTCTCTCTCTCTCTCTCTCTCTCTCTCTCTCTCTCTCTCTCTCTCTCTCTCTCTCTCTCTCTCTCTCTCTCTCTCTCTCTCTCTCTCTCTCTCTCTCTCTCTCTCTCTCTCTCTCTCTCTCTCTTTCTTTTCTTTCAAAGAACATACTCATAAATATATTGTTATTATACAAATTGCTTGCAAAGGGGTGTGGGAAGTAATTGAAAGGGGATATCTTTAAGCTCCTTACCAATGCAATGCCTTCAATGGAATACAGAGCTGTGCCAAAGAATAATGGTAAAGTGCTGATGCTGTTAAATGCTGGCCGTGACGACACATCTGGCAGACCTTGAACAATGTACTGTATTATGATTACCAGACCTAGTATGTGCAAAATAAAGAGAAAAGAGAATTCGATATGTTATCAATTCAGATATGCACTACATAGTTCAAGGTGATAATGGATTTGCAACTCAACTTAGGGAAAAATCAATTGTTAGCCATTGTAATCTATTTTAGAGACCTTTAACTCGTAGATTAAAGTTAAGTCTAATCTTCTCTTCGCTTTTTTGGTCATAAGAATGATCTAGTTATGTGTGCATACTATTATATATAAGGCTTATTTCTTTTCTTAAAAATCATATATACAAAACTAGTACTATTGAAGAATCTTGACTAATTAGCATTTCAAGATACTTTATTTTTTCTAGCAAATTAATAAATGGGTAAGGAGATAAAATCTTGTGTGATAAAAATGTGAGTTTGATTCATTCTGTTTGTTTGCTTTGTTTCTTGAAAATTAACCCTGCCTACCACAAGAGGTGATCTCGGGGTCAGCTTGATGAAATTCATGTAAAAGAATGAAGTTTGTTTTGTTTTTTTAAAGTTCCCCCATCAATCATAATCTCAAGGTGAATTAAGAGTAAACGAGATAAAAGATAAAAGAGAAACAGTAAAAGAAACAACCGTCCAAAAGGAAAGAAGTAGGACCTACCAATAGCACCCGGCAGTCACCCACGTACAAATTTGATAGGATACGGCTTAGAAAGAGAACAAAATTGAATCATGCAATTTACCCTTTTTCACCACAAACTTTGTTTGCTTAATTTCATCTGAATTAACCCACTCCATGATATGAGGTGATCTCAGGATGAATTGACAGAAATCAGCCAGATGAAAGATGTTTGTTTCATTGAAATTTACCCCATCCATCATATACAGTGATTAATTGAGAGGAAGCAGCAAGACGAAAGTAAGAAAATAAGTGAAAGGAAAACAGTGGCAGGACCTAACAGCAGCACCCGCCAACCACCCACTGAAAGATATGTGAAAGGGTAGGAAGTAAGACCAACCAGCAAAACCCGTTAACCGTCAACTCACCATAAGCAGTGATCTCAAATTTAAAAGCAAAATATAGCAACGTATGTCGGGGATGTAAATGGGAAATGGAGAAAAAAACTGAAACTTGCAGGAAAAAAACCTGAAACTTGCCGAAATGTGAATTTTGGTCATTGTTAGTATTCATTGACTTTGTTTGAGATACATACGATTGTAATGGATAATCTATAAGTACCCCTCTTAAAGATCCATCAATTTTATCCTTGGCTGCTTGCATAGCTGCTGGAAGCCGTTGGTTTGTTTTGTCTACATTCCGATTACGTTTGTGGACATTTCTCTTGGCATGATCTTTCATACACCAAACACCTCCTGCACCATATTTAATCTCACATTTACAATAACAGCACCACACAATGCCATCTTTCTCAACCTTCCTAATATGACTGGAAAGAAATTCATCATTACAATCTTTATTTGACAGCCATTCCCACCTGAATTTGTTCTTACAAGTTAGATCAATCACATCCACTGGCAAATCCCGATCAATAAACCTAAGTTTTTGAGAGGCCATCCTCAATTGTTTAATTGTCTAGATCTAGATTCTGGAGCTAGCTTACCTTTAACCTAGATCTATGAAGATTTGCTTGTTATTATAACAGTTATAGCAAAGTTCTCAATTAATTCTGAATCTATTAACTATGCTACCAAGTAGATCTAGATCTAGAAATTTAACTCTAGCTCTACTAAAGTTATTGAAGAAAATGTCATAGTTTCTAAGTCTCTAGATAACAAGTAGACTTAGATATATCTAGATCTTACTAGATTGAAGCCAGATCTATCATAAAATAGCCTGTCTGTCTAGAATCTAGATCTAGAAGAATCTAGATCAATCACATGTGTGCATATTTTCAAGATCTCTCAATCCGATGACACTAGAATCTAGATCTAGATCTCAATTTCTCTGGAATGCCGAGCAAGAAATAAATTTAATCTGTTAACAAGCTAGATCCATTTATAAGCTGATATACTAACCCACTAACCCAAGAATTCCTTGAAGCCCAAAAACTAGATTCTCTATCGCCTAGGAAAGCTATAGTCCAGGGCTGTCAAGTCGGCGTCATAAAAAATCTAGATCTAGAATCTAGGTCACTTCACTCAAGCAGATCGATCTTAATCTTAACTAGCTCTAGATCTAGCTATTAAATCACAATAACCCACGAATAGGATAACATAAATGGAATGAAATGTCACATGACTTAAATGTTAAATGACTTAACTTGATTTTCATTCACAATAACTGAACCGTTTACTGCAGAGATGCAAGAGGAAGCCAGTGGATCTCAACATTGATAGGTTATGCTAATTTAGCTAAAAATAAATCTATCCCAAAAGACACAGCGAAAGGTTATTTTCACAACAAATGCGTTAGTAGATTTCAGACTAAAAAATCTGAAAGGAAATAAGAAGGTTCCGATTTTTAAATCTGAAATCTTCTCGTGTGAAGTGGGCCTCACTTGATCAGTGTGGAAATTGAAGTTCATCGTGCAAGTTTAAGTGAAACTAGAAATATAGCGGCGTGCTTGCTTATGATAATAAGTATGAAAATCGGTAATGGGCCTGGAGGCGGGAATTTTATCCTGTTGTCCTGTCGTGCTAAACCATCTCACCTGTTCATAACAGCGAACGTAGAAGTATTTTAGTAAAAGAGAAGGAAAGGAAACTTAAGAGAAAATGTGTTAAAAGTAGAAAACCTCAAATAATCTGAAATCATGGAAATCTGAAAGATTCACATCCCTGGTATGTGTAAGCAAACACACACACACAAACCAACCATCCATACCTCAACACAAGAAAAATAAAGGACAAGAGAAGGAGACAATCATAGTGCAGGGGGTCCAGCAAAAAAGTTACCTTCAAATTTCCTACCTCAATGGGGAAAAAATCTTAACTAGGGCAATGAAACAACCTCCCAACGTTAAAAACGGGAAAAAAGCATACATTGAATCATAAGTAAGTAAAACCCACCACGCACAAGCTCAAGAAAAAGCATCAATTCAAATCGTAATCGAAAGCTTTCTAGGGCACCTTATTGAAACAAATGTAATCAAACACTTGTTTAGCTTTTAGCTTCGGATAATTAACGTTTCAGAATTATTTACCGTCAGAGCACTGTGTTCTACATTTTCTACCTTTGAAACCGATTTCCAACCTTTCCAACCAAAAAAATGTACACAAAAAATCTAACAGATTTCCGACCTTGCTCGACGCCCTGTGGACTGAAAACATCACCCAACAATGCAATTAAATCATTTGAACTTACTAACAATAGTCAGCACATTTGCAAACATGGAGAAGGGGCTAGGTGCTCCAATTTCCTAAGGAATACATAGGGTATTAAGGTTACGACCACAATAAGCTCGTATATCCGCATGTCTGGCCCGCCCGGGTGAAAGTGATTAATAACCTGGGACACAACATCGACAGAAAGAAAAGAAAAAGCAATTAAATATTGACATCATATCCTAATTGTTTAAGAGAGCGTTCAACAACAAATTTTTAAGAAACACTTATGACAAGGTAATTTAAAATGTTGAGATCCATGGCACTGGCAGCTAGTGGTTTGGGTGCCGGCCTTTGGGATCATGAACATCTGTGTTCAAATCTAAGCAATGCTGGGTCCAACATGTTTCTTGGGAAAGACACTCTGGCACGCATCTTCCCCACTCGACCCAGGTGCAAATGGGTACCAGCAACAGCTTGAGAGTCAAAGATCTGTGACAGACTAGTGTCAGGTCCAGGAGATGATTATAATCACACGTTCCCCTTCAAGCTATAGAAACCAGGATACGCTTTGGCTCTATCAGCTGTAAGGGCCTTGAAGGAACTTTACTATTTTACTCTACTTTTTAAGGTCTAAAAAAATGTTTTCATCATAGTATTATGGGATTAGCCAAGAATGACTGAAAGATTATGTTATAACTCTATAAAAGTATGTTTAAAACAAACATGATAAAACACATTAAAATTTAACTTGCATGAGGAAAACTTCTCAACAATTTTTCTCTCTGAGGGTAGCTAGATAATTTTCAAAGGATGACTACAAACATTTTTTTAATTTCCAAATACGGCGTAATTTTCTCATTCCATTGAGTCATTGAAATGTTAGGACCAACTGCGTGACATGATTATTTACTACTGCATGTTTGACACATTACAAAGGCTAGATAAAAGGCCCTTCTAGAACAGAGAAACACAACAAATTTTGCCAATCAATTTCTTTTTTCTTTGAACGGACTTGGGAGAAGAGGGAAGGCTGTTGAATTTGGTTTACTCTATTGCATATCTGTTTTGCTTTTAGGAAAAACAAAAGAGGTAGTGGGCTTAGAAGGGGAATGCTGGGTGGTTTAGCCTTCTCACTGTTTGCTACTTATGTTTATGCAGTACTTCTTTTTTAAACACAACCAAATATTATACATTTTATCTGCTTTTGAATACTTCATCTCTCCTCTACAAATTCATACACTTGATGGCAGTGATAAACAACACACATATTTATTTACAAGAAAATTTATGAACACTTTCCTGTTGTTGCTTTAGATGCCTTTCAGCATAGGCATTAATTAATTATTAATAAAGTCAGACCTCTATCAATGTTTGCTCTTCTTTTATCTTTTTCCCCCAAATATTTGCACAGCTTGACACATTTTGATTATCATATCTCCTGATCAATTGACAGGGTCAGTGATTTTGTTTGTCATATTATCTATCTTTATACATATATAAATGGATAACTAAAAAAACACATATTGTTATCAGACACGCCAACTTTTTAAATTCAAAATTCAAGAGAGATCTGTATCACTATCATCACAGTCCTGTAGTAGTACATTGCTGGACTGGCAAGGCAGGGTTTTTGAGTTCGAGTCCTGTACAGTAACTACATATATATATCTATGGGTTTAAATTTCAAAAGTATATCAAGCCATTATAGTCTTGCAGACTGTTCATCCTCTGATTCTATAAAGCATGAGGGAAAATTTCTCATGTACCATGTGCATGTTGTGCAAGTTACAGATCCCATAGCAGTTATTAAAAAGGTGAGCCCCTCCCTCCCCCTGACAGGCTCTAGCCAAATAATACTCAAACACACACACAAAATCCCCCAATAAAAACAACCCAAGAACAGACGAAAACTAGTGAATCATCTCTTCTTATAGTTTATCTTGATTTCTTTATATTCAAATCCACCTCTTCTCTCACCAAACATTCTTCATCCTCTTTTATTGCAATCACTAATTTCCATCATATTTTTCATGTTTTCTTACTCACTTTCTTCCATGGCTTTTTATTTTGGCTGCAGTCACTTTACTTTCCTCCAGAACATTTACTACAACTAAAAGATTCCCTAATGTTCTCTTCAAATATGCCCCCCTTCCCCCACCCCTCTCTCTCTATATATATCTCAACAATGGATACCTATAATGCAATACTAACAGATGCAGACCTGCCACTCTTGGAATCAAAAATCCTAACACAAGCTAAAAAATAGAAGTTTTTTTTAAATGTCAACATGTGTGAGTTATCTCTCTTTACTGGTGCGATTCGTAAAGGAGTGGATGTCAGTTGAACTTGTTTGTGTGTTTTATTGAATTTTACCCCTCTAACATATACATTAATCTCAGGTGAGAGAAAACAGCAAGATTAAAGATTAGATAAAAGAGGAAAAGGAAAGATGAAGAACCTACCAGTATCACCTGCTATCCACCCACGTTGGAATTGAATCTCCGATATTAAAAGAAAAGCTCAAATCAATTGAAAAATGCAAAACCAATCGTAAAATAGTAAATGAGGCATAATTCTAGAAAACAACAACAAAAAAAGCGACATGATTTAACTTGAAATCTTGAATGCTAAAGGTTTGTAGATGTACTACTCCTACTACCGGTACCACTACCATTATTACTAGGCTTAGTAGTATTACTAATTTTACTCTCTCTGTCTCTCCTTTCTTTTTGCTCTCTGTCTCTCTCTCCTTGAACAGCGATTTGGGACATCCAGTCCTACTTAGACTTGACCCAATGTTTACCCGGACGGCTGGTGCTTGTGTGTGAATAAAAATGAGACAAAAAAACACTGAGGTGCTCCTCTGTCCTAAAAATCCCCCATCCCTGTACTAATACTTCATAAAAAATCAGACAAAAATCTATGAAATCTTAAGAGGTTATTAATTGCAGAAATTTAAAATAAAACCTATGATTCATAAAATTATCCAAGACAAACACGAAACAATCTTCTACTTAAACAAATACAACGCCTTCTTTAGCACACATCTATCCACATACCTCTATGACAACTAGCCGTGATCCATGCTTCCATTGACATAAAAAATAAATGACAGGTTGTATGTATATCATTATTTAGATAAGCATGTTGGTATATTTACCTGATGAACATTGGTGGCTACAAAGACGATGTAAACACTGCAGAAACCCAACTGCGTGAATATCAAAAGGCCGTTCACAAAATTTCTACAGAAGAAAATTTTAAGCAAACAGCAATGAAAGGAGTGTGAGATATTCTTAAACGGGTAGATCTATTAAAGGACTCAGCAGACAAAACAAGAAGAAAAAGAACTTATTTTTTAAAATCACGACTTTGTTCAAAGCCAGACACTAATTCATTATAGTAAATTATACAAATTCATTATAGTAAATCATATAGAGTAAATTTACAAGTCAATTTACTTTCATATTTTACACCACTGTATATTGTTTGTTTAATTGAAATTTACCTCGTCCACCATTGGGGTGATATCAGGGTGAATTAAAGGGAAACAGCAACATAAAGAACAGTGAAAGAGTAAAAGGAAAGAAGTAGGACCTACTAGTAGTGCCCGCCAACATCACTGTATAAAATTCTTGGGATCAACCTAAACATCGAACCCAGTCTTCCATTCCCTCTTAAAAATAATAAATTGAATGCTACTATTATTGAACAGCTCTAAGACCAGTATGTGATGCAAACTTTAAGTTTTATAAACCAAAAACACAACTTTTTGGGGGTCACTATATGGTTAGTTCATGTCATCTTATAATACTGACACACTGAATGAAGGCTATGTACCAGTAGATTGGAAATTATTTTATTCTAATGGCAGAAGTGGTTGATTGCATGCAATTGCTACTGTGTGATTGTTTATGATACGCACACAACCTAAAAGTAAGTGGACCAATTCAATTGAAATGTGAGAAAGACTAAGAGCCAAAGTGACAAACATGAGGGTGACACAACGAAAACAAGGCAAACAAGAAATTCATGTTTAAGTTTGAAACACATTGATAAGAAGGTTTGTGATTGCTCAAAGGGCAATTTGAGGCTCCTTGTCCCATATCTGGGCTGTGAGGACAAAGTGAGGTTGACATGAGGGTTGAGTTCTTATATAACCAGGCTGTGTACAGGGGCTGTTAGCAATTTTTACAGCTTATCAATTAGGAGAGATCAAAATGCAATAAGTATTTATAACATAGATGAAAGGTATTATAAGCTTACATCTGAATGGCATGTAAAGTAGTAAAAAGATATCATCACAGGTACTATAGCACATCCTGACTGTATCATCGATAAAGTTCCTTAATGAAGACATATTTGTAACATCTGTCTGCCTGTCTGTTTCTCTCTCTCTGCCAAGAGTATAAACCTATGATAAGTACGGTGAGATTTCAGCTCCTGCAAAACTGCCTCTAACAAAGGCATGTTTATAAATCTGACATGCTTTGCACAGACAGTGTCTGATTAATGGCAGTGGACTGTATTTTGACTTTGTGGCTGCTGCCAAAATACAAAAAATATATATACATTTAATGATTTTACATGAACGAATCATTAAAAATTCAATCAGAAATTACCTGGCTGCACGAAAAACTTCCGAAACCTCTGGGGTCCAGTTTTGATACTCATTTCAACAACATCAGGATAGTCAAGGGAGATGCTGCCAGTTCTGTTAAATACAATATGTAGAAGAGAAGATCATCATTGATAATCATCGTGTAACACTGAACACTTTTTGGCACAAAGTTTAAAAACCATGTTAATCAAAGTTTTTTAAACTATCACAAATTTAATCCAATTAATATTGAATTGACCGTACACTTCAAACGTTCAAATGTCAAAAAACAAAAGAAACAAATAGTGTGCATATCATACCCCTATTAAATAATAGAGGGCAGCTGGTCACTTGAAATCTCAGTTAATCTGGCAAATCTTTATGCATGCATATCAAACTTCTTTTTTTTCACCAAAAAGACAAAAACAAAAAAGCAATAGCAGACAAGAATCAATGACCACTATCCATTTCTGACAATCCTTATAAAAACAAAAAAGTTACAAAAGCAAACATGCGGCCAGTATAAAATAACAGCTATTTGAAAATATCTATGTGGGACAGATAAGGTAAATTTTTCATGATTGACACAACTAAATCATAATTTCATCGTGAGTGACCCTCAGGCCTAAAATCACAGATGCAGTGTTCAATTTTTGCATGTTTTACAGTTGACAAGCAATGTTCTCAGATCATTTAACTTAAGTCAACTACTAGCATTGGCTTCAGGGAAAAACGACAAGAGGAATCTTAAACTATTAGAATATATTCTGTCCACCAAAAGTGGTGATCTCTGAGATCATTAGAACATAAAGACAGATGTAAAAATATAAAACACATATGAAGCAAGCAGTTTTGTTTTGTTTGATTAGATGTTACTCTTGTCAATGACATACTGTGATCAAAGGTGAATGGAAAAGAAATAGTAAGAATTTGTATATGATTTGATTTACCCACATCCATAACTAAGATGATCTCTGGATTTTTGGTTGGAATATGAATTTTTTCAAGATTGCCATATAAACAGCCGGGGGATCTTTAACATGCACAGAATGTTGTGATCTGCGGGACTTCCTTTTTTTATCATCCTTCTCCAGTGAGAATAGGTGTCAATCCACCTGCCTGGACCAGAGGAGTACATTTTACTCCAAAAAAAACTCAAGAACATTTTTTCAACCATCAGCATGGTTTGAACCCACAACCCTTTGGCTGAAAGGCCGACACCTTGCCTCTGAACCACAGAGTCCTCGAATTAGCAAGAAGAGAGACAGATGTTAAATTATTGAAGGCAAATCGCCAGGACCACCCAGCCTTAATTGTCAACCATCTTCACTCCTAAAACTCTGAAGAAGTGGAACAATGGGGAAATTATTTCATAAACCAAACCACATAAGCCTACAATCCATCAAATAAAGAGTAAAACAAAGGTTTTGTTAACATTAAGCAATGAGAAAGATAAGCTTGTTAAACAGAGAGAAAAATGCAAATGTTTCTTGAAATAAAACAAATGACAAGCAGAAATATTTCATTTCTCGGCTGTATATCATCTATTCAAACACACAAAAAACTTCTCTCCCAGTACCAGGGGCAATTGCTTGTTTAAAATGCAACCATTCACACCAATACAGAACAATGCAATTAAAGTTTTGACATACCGATCGCATAATTTATGGCTACATGTTGCCAAAACATGCATACAATGCACAGAAACCACTCCTATGAATAAAAGGACGAAAAAGCCTGTCTGCAAAAGAGAACAAAAAAAGATATTTCGTTCTTTACATGTTTGCATATGAGATTTAAATTTGTCAATGTATGAAATCTGAGAGCGGTTCAGTGTAGGTGCATGTATCGAAAGATAAAGACCATAGAAAATTTTAATCAGCCACTATAACCTTTTCTTTAAACTAAATTTTTTATTTATTACAATAATAAAAAAGGGCTTATTTGGGCTTGCAATAAAACATGAGAAATTGCCTGATTTTCAAGATTGGGTCATGACAATTTTTACTTTCTTCTTGCAGTGACTAATGTCCTTGCAAAAATCTAGAATGAGTCCTTCCTTGTTTAAATACCATGGAAAATATAAAATCTATGTAAATCTATATCTTACGCTAATACATGCCATTTAAATACATATATGTAATTCAAAGCATTACAAAATACAACTTAATTATTTCTAAACATGAAAAAATTTGCAAGAAAACAAGTCAGGCACAGTACTTACTTTAGACTTCAAAACTTATGACTATGAAATAAGAATTTCAAAACAAAGTATTGAAAATATAACTCAATGAGATAAACAAAACTTTGGGCACTCACCCACAAACCAGCATTTTTTAAGGCAAGGGGAAGAGCTAGACATCCAGTGCCAAGATTCCCTTTTATAAGATGCATCAATGTTTGGTTATTACTGAAATTAAACATCAAAAAAATTATATCAAATTATAATTGTAAACAGTAATTTTTAACTCGTTGGACAGACTTCAGGCCATTTCAAACACAACACACATATATACAAGTGTCTAAATGTGAGGAAAACAAGCACATTAAAAAAAAATTTTAACCATCAAATAGATATTGAAAATTAAGCCTGTGGAACCATATGATATACACAAAGTAGACCAATATTTTTGTTTGCTTATCAGTTTATGCTTTTTTCCAAATCATTCAGGTTCAAAGAACAATTTGATTTTAGCATACTTTACTGAAGACAATGTCAAGCTTTTTATGCAACAAACCCCAATTTAAAACTTCAGTCTCAAGACTATCTGTCTATGCCTAGATTACTAACATCAAACACTATCAGCCAAGAAAAGACAGCAGGGCTCAGGCAAGGCTTCATATAAATCCTACTGTGGGTATGTAAACTATCTAATGGGTTTTTTTTTCAAGATGGTAAGTACTGGCTGGGACGAGGTGGACTGGATCTAGCATCCAATGCATAACGCATGCTCAGAGGTACACTTTCAAAAGCTGTCTGGACAACATTCAAGGCAAATATCTCCATAATGAACCCAATACTATTTAAGGCAGACGCAGTGAGGTTACAAAAACTTCCTCTACCTTTCAACAAAAATCGTACACACTGTGCCCAAACTTTATCTTTGAAAAGATCTGTAAGCAAAAAATCCTGCATGGAGACTCTTTGATTACCCCACTACGATTGCAGCTATATGTGGATATCTATGGCTGTGCATACAAATATTTTACTCTCTTACCGCATCAGTTACTATTACCTTGTTTTACATGCATTTAGGACACTTTTACTTTAAGCTTTGAAATGAAGCCTTAACGATCAATCTCACTCAGGTCATAAGTGCCTGTAGCTAGATTTCCGTGACATTTGGGATCATATCAGTACTGCGGGTGCTAAGGACGACCCAAAAATGTCAAGACTTGGGTTTTTTTTGCTTGTTGCACAAGCTGAATAAACTAGCCACCAATGAGCTTACATTAACACATCTTTGGGCAACTTTTATACAACAAAGAGCAAAGAAAAGCTCTAATCATGTGTCTACAGGTTTGACGTAATTCATTATGGTAACCATTAACAGACTTGTGTTGGTAACGGCAAGTCAAGCCATGTAATTTTGATGGGCGATTCAAATTCTTGTAGGAATAGCACAGTTATCTCTATAAATAATGAAGTTGTGATAATGTGTTAAAAACTATTTTTAGCTGTCTTGCATATTTATAAACGCTTCTAGTAATAATGTATGAACTCAACACATGCATGAATATTTCATGAAAGGACTGAGAAACAGCTTATGTTCTCATTTTGGACAGGTCACAACTTGGAATTTGACATTGAAAATATTTATGATGTATTTCTAGATGAAAACGAAAAATGTACAAAACTATACAAGTTCAACCACGGAATATAGCCATTCTAGTTGGAGGAAGTTTCTTTGATGGCAGATCATATAAAATTCATTAAATTATATATATACATATATATATCTATCTCTGCCAACCACTTCAAATCAGAAAACAGACTCTGACCATGTGAACTAATTCTAACTTGCAAGACAGCCTGGATTATTCCAGAAAACAGTGATAATTTAACTTGAATATCAACCCTCTTTTAGGTGAATCACACAAACAATTGCAAACCATTCTGGTGACATGCAACAGTATTTTGTGACCTCAGAGAATGGCACCTCTGGACTTTCGCCCCAATTTCTCGAGTCTGCCATTAACTATAGAGGTTTTTTTTTTTTTTTTTTAAATGCAGTTAACCTTCGAATACATAATTTTCAAAGTAATTACCGACTATCAGACTCGAAAACCAAAACAACATATATATATGAATAATACGTTTGTTTACGTACTGATTGGCAGTTATGTATATATATATATAATATAAGATTTACATACCTTGTACTATGGGGCATTAATGACCTGTCTGAGACAAGAAAAATTTTCTTTGAATTCTGTATAGAGATGTTGTCGTCATCATCGTCATCATAGTCCTCCGAAAAATGATCAATGGTAGCAGAATTAATCATTATATCATCCTCCTGGATTGTTGAACGATCAGAGGAAGGCAAATATCTGCTTTGGTCCAAGCTGCTTGGATCACTTAAAGTTGCATGTGCATTTACTTCCACAGCACCATGACCTTTAATCAAAGGTGTGGTTTCCTTGGAGTCAGCCATGATGATTTTAAGTGTTCTGGGGTAAATTCAAGACTGCTGATTTTAACATATATCTGGCAACTTCAGTGATCAATATTTCTTCATGCACCCCATTTACTAAAACTGAAAGCAAAAGGAAAAAAAGGAAAACACAGTTATTTATTTAGTGTTTATAGGCTTTGTAGTGAAACCAGAGATTGTTCTGAGCTAGTAATCACTACCACACACTGGTTCAACACCCATGGCTGGCCAATGTGTCTTTTATACAATGCTAACTACAATTAATTATTTGTGTCTTTTATACAATGCTAACTACAGTTAATTATTTAAGTGTTTATTAGTGTTTAGAAACCATAGTGTTGTGAGTTAATAATCACTACAACACACTGGTTCAAAACCTATGGCTGGCCTGTGTGTCTTTTTTACAATACTGTACTCCTAGGAAATGTACTTCAGTCTGCTTTCCTCATTTGACTCAGGTGTGAATGAGTACCCAGCTATGGGTAGAGGAAAATCTTGTCAGATTGTAAGTACAACATGCCTAACAGGCTGCTGTAGTGTATGCTCCTCAGGGAGTTGAGAATGGCCTGCTGGGGGACAAATGATGTACAGTGAGTGAGCGAGCCTGGATTTGTGCAGGGATACAGATTAAAGATTCATCTTTATCTCTTATCAACCCTTTAGTGTCACATGCAAAACCCCCGCTGAAAGTTCAAAGCAACAGAAACTGACACCTGCCAATACAGGCCCACAAATGCCAACAAAAACTGACAACTAATACACCGGTGTTTCACTAGCTTTAAACGGTCACATAAATAATGCTATTGTTCTAAACTTAGAATATAATACAAGATCAAAGGTTAGGGCAGCTTCACGTGACCAACTGAAAGTAGTGGCATGAAAGTGCAGACCACTTTGCCTTCTTTTGTGAGGATCAGCTGGCAGAAAGTTAGAAATATGTAAACGAAGCAGGTTGCCACAGCAGAGAGAAAGTTTTATGTATAGAGCAAATTGGCCTCTTTAATGTAAACATGAAAGGGTTAATAGGGTAGCTTTGGAGTTTTAAGAAAATATGTCCCTTTGCTGGATAATTCGCACGTAATAGTGGTGAATCAGATCATTGAATGAATACACTTTGTATACTAAGAGTAACTTTCTTAACCATAAGAGAAAAACGGCAGACATCGAATGAGTAAGGAAACTGACCTATAATGCCATTGCAGAAAAAAAAATATATATTACTAAATCAACACGGTAGCATATGAGTCAGGAGATTGTTTTATTGTGCAAAGCAACCATTAAATTTATAAGTGATTGACACCAATGTAGAAAATCTCAATGCAAGATCGTGTCAGTCACTGATGAAAGAATCCACTGTCAAAACACACAGGGGCCAACAGTCCCTCAAGTGACCCCTGAGTCCCATGACACATGGCCAAGGAGAAGAATACTGCACTAAATTGCATAGATCCCGTCAAGAAGATTGCCAGCTTTATTATTTTAAATGAAACTCATCTTCTTGACAAAAGTAAATTCATTTCATCGATAAAATTGAAAAGGAGAGCGTGAATGTAGGCAAATTGAATCAAGGTGTTTTTCACGGATAATCAATCATGATGTATATAAATAAGGTGTGGTGTGTCAGAGCATTATACAGGTGTATGTAATTTAGTGGTCACCTTATAAATACACACACACACATATAAATTTACATATATTATATGTCCCAGCTCAAACCAAAAAGTAAAAACTACATCAGACCTGGTTAGTGCTCTATTACGTATAATTACACTTTTTCTTCTGAATGCAACAGAGACAATCTGGATCTAATATTTGCAAAAAGGCAAAAGTATGACCATCACCACAACTAATTAACACAGCACATACATACAGAGTTTTAATTCCTTAGGGACATAAATGTGGCTAGAGTCATGATGAACTCTGACACTCTATATAAAGCTGAAAGGCATAGATGGAGATTTACTTGAAGACATAAAATGTATGGCAGGTTTTACAAAATGATCCAGCCCGCATTCCTTTCTTTATTACCAAAATTGTAATGTCATATTTTTTTTAATTATGTCCCAACACTAAAGCTTAGCTCCTGAGGATCTCTTATATACATTTAAAAGATTAAAAGATTGCAATGAATGCATATAATAACATGCATAGCCAGTAAAGTATGACTGAAATTACCAGGCACCAAAACTAATTATGGTTTACATTCAACGGTCAACTCAAAAGATAAAAATAGTACCCCTCAATAAATTAATGATGGTGAAAATCAAATAAATCTACATAATATAATATTAATTAATATAGATTGTATCTCTATATAAATTTCATTAGAAACCATTGAGAGACAGTATTTACACCACTATAAGGAGCAAACTAAACCTTTAATAATACTGTACACAATTTTTATAAATTGATTTTCCTTCATCTCTGTTGGAAGCCCTTCAATGCAAGATCAAAGCCATGAAAATATTCTCCACAGTTTTGAACAAAATCAAAATCAACATATCACAAAGGATAACTAAGCACTGATACACTGGCAGACACCATGCAATAGCAGCACCGAAAAAGGTACCTTGACTTGAACCACCACAAAAATTATTTAAGTTCTTAACAAGGAAATTTACTAGTTTTACGTTACTCAAATCTCCAATTATCTCTCTTTCTTTCTGTGAG
>JAXRKP010000627.1:172500-180000 GCA_037039925.1 Doris montereyensis | reverse complement strand
TAAAAGCCGAGCCATGTTCACACTCACATCAAATTTGAAAGCATCGCAGAGTTCACATGCAGTCTTGTGGCTGTTCCTTTACCATATCCATATAGTATAGCATGGCTCAAAATAATTTTAAAAATTGTAATTCAAGAAGTTGGAGAATGCAGAATAATCTCGTTATCTTGTAAAGCTATCTATTGAAGGATGGATCAATAGGGGAAAAAAGTAACACCAGATATATTTGGTATTCGTAGGCCTACATTCTACATATGTATTGCCAAATCCACGTTGGATATCATTTGATTGACTTGTTAAAAATGTCGCTCCGTTGTTAAATGTGTATCTTATCTGCTCATATCGATACACAAAAAAGAAACCGATTTTCAAGAGGATCAGATTGATATGAGTTATCATGTTCGATTAGATTTACGTGTATATCATGAAATCAAATTAACATATTATGATATTACTGTCACAGCCGTTATCTTCAAAATGATGAAATAAACTTCCACTTGAGAACATTCGGTTACAGTTATACCGCCATCTTTATTTTCTAACAAAAAACTGAATTTTACCAAGACAGTATTAATTTACTTTAAATTATGTACTCATGAACTAAAGAAGCTAGACACTTCAATAAAGTCAAATGAGATACACTTTGAATAATACAAACGTTGTGATATGCAATAATGAAGTAAAGATGTATGTCTTTGGAGTGAGAAAATGAAATCCAATTCAAGTCTCAAAACTTGCTAATAAAACAAAAATCCAATCTGATCAAATTTAGATATTGTATCAAATATGGTGTGCCAAATTTGAAAGAAATTTGTTGAAAAATGAAAAAAGCTTATCGATATTGAACTTGATGAAATTTGGGGCAAAATCCAAGATGGCCGCCGTTTCCATGGCAACCGAAAGCGTCAGGGGAAAAAAACAACGACATATTTCAACTCAGTACACCATGGCCATTACACCTATACATAAGTTAAATTGATAGGAACGAACGGGAAAATTTTCACTCCAGAACCCACAGATGCACAAAATGTGAACGTCATGTATCCTGCGTATTTCCCCGATATGAATCCAATAGAGCACATTTGGGGTGTCATTTACTATACAGGCGAGTTAGTGCCATGAATCCACCTCGCCAGACAGCAGATCAGCTCCTTGAGGAGGCCACCATAGCATTTAACGATATTCCTCAGCATAAAATTCGAAATTTTATTGATTTAATGAGATGACGTTGTAACAGTTTGATCAATGCAGGAGGGCAATTTTTTCAAATACCCCCCCCCCTCACAATAATGTTGAGTCCGACGTAAACATTAATTTGTTAATTTGAAGGCTTAGTTGGATTTTACTTTCTCACCACTAAAAACATACATTTTACTTCATTATAACTCATTATTACAGCAATTGTACTATAGAATTGAATGTATTTAATTTGAATTTATTTAAATGTCTAGTTTCTTTAAATCAAAATCGCACCCCCCTCAAAATATACCCTTTTATATGTACTTTGTTTCTTGTATAAATTACTAATTATTCCCTTTTCATACATGTCCCCATTCATTATTGGCGTCGGTGGCTTACTGGTTAGGCTGCATGACTTATAATCGAGCGTCTAGGGTTCGAATCCTGGCATGGCTAGGCCCGACATCGTGTTACATTGGAAAGGCACTTAACATAAATTCTATAAATAAAATCCTCCCAAAAACCTTGGGATCACCTTAGTTGTGGATGTGAGAAAAATCAAAATCAAATAAAATCAAAATCTAATTCTTGTCTCACGGACATTGCAATACATGTATGTTGCTTGGGCTCGTAAATTCCCTCAGCCTTTGGCCACTCAAGACCCGCCTGTAAGGCAGTTGGAGACTCACAGAGGGTGGGACCACCTAATTCACATACAGGAGAAAGCACCTGTCCACTGCCTGGCTTAACATTATTCATTTTCATTATTCATTATCATTATCATTATCATCATCATCATCATCATCATCATCATCATATCATAATCATCATCATCGTCATTATCCTTATTATTATTATCATCATTATTATTATTATTATTATTATTATTATTATTGTCATTATTATTATTATTATTATTATTATTATTATTATTATTATTATTATTATTATTATTATTATTATTATTATTATTATTATTATTATTATTATTATTGTTATTATTATTATTATTATTATTATTATTATTATTATTATTATTATTATTATTATTATTATTATTATTGTCATTATTATTATTAATAGTATTATTATCATCATCATCATACTAGTAAATAACATATATATGTGGATTTAGAGTTATGGAGATGTATACATTTATTATTCTTTAATTGATCGAAGCATAAATAAATTAGACCTACCTGGCTACTGCTACTGACTACAGGCTACGAGAGATGTTATCATCCATGTGCTGTATATATAAAATACATATGTCTAGGCTCACAAACGGCTTACCAGAATGTACCGTAGGGATATAACTTTACGATAAATAAACGAGGAACATGAGAACCATAGCATGCAGTCATATTACGGAGATAGAGTTAGGCTAATTAAGAGAGAACTGTGGTTTCAATTAAACTGACGATACATATTGTATCCATATAATCATGACTTGATCGATTTTTTGTTCGCCCAAGGCTCTGTTGATAGGCCACTATCAGTGACCATTCTTTGCATGTAGGCTTTAAATCACTATCAGATCGTTTTTGTTTGAGAAAACATTCTGCCAAAGGTGACGTTGAATTAATGTAAACTTCATTGTTTCTCTATCTTTGTGAGTATCATTTTCATTCAGCTAGCCAACCATTTAGAACATGCTATACCGGGTAATGAAAAAGTTGGAATAGTACCTTCACGCCTACCTGCAAAACCTTAGAATTGAATTTTAACCGATCTAATAATCGTACTTGGTACCACCTGGGGTGTAATATGATTGTATAATGATATAATTCTGAGTTGGTCTTTCTTTATGCGTCAACAAAGGCTATGTTACTAGGCCACTGAGAGCAACCATTATTTTACATCTAGGATCCACGAGGGGGAATCAATAAGATTCTTTTATTTAAAGAATGTTTCTACTAGGAGCAACATTTTTTTTTTAATGTAATTGTTTTCCCCGTTTTTAAATATAATTTTCCTTCACCTAAGCCGCTATTTTCAACATATTTTATAATTAAAAAGTTGCGACAGTATCGTTCACGCCCACCCGCGTACTTGATATCACCTGGAGTATATCCTGCCTGTATGTTTTTGTCATTGCTGTTGTTGTTGTGTTGTTGTTGTAGACTTCATATAGACAATGCGGTTTCAAGACTGAGCGGCCATTCAATGACAGGGTCGTAAGTCAGGTTAGGTAATTTCGAGGAACTTTATTTGATTTGATTTACCCAAATCCACAACTAATGTGATCTTGGGGTTTTTGGTATTTTTATCTATTTTTTGTTTTATTTAATTTACCTGCATCCTACAACTAAAGTGATCTCGGGATTTTGCCCGGACTGCCCTTGTAAACAGCCAATGGATCTTTAACGTGCACAGTGTTGTGATCTGCACACGGAACCTCCTTGTTATCGCCCATCTCCGACGAGACTAGGTTTCGATCCACCTACCTGGACCGGGGGGAAGGGGGGTGATTTTGCTCGAAAAAAACTCGAGATAATTTTTCAACTGTTGGCAGGACTCAAACCCACTACCTTTTGGTCGAGAGACCGACACCTTGCCTCTGGAATACCAAGCCCCCATGGGGTTTGTGGTAGGATTTTTGATTTTCCCCAGATTGCCCTGTAAACAGACAAGGGATCTTTAACGTGCACATAATGTTGTGATCTGCACATGGGATCTCTTTTTTATCGTTCGTCTCCGATGGGACTATGTGTCAATCCACCTACCTGGACCGGTTGGGGGGGGGTGTAGATTTTGCTGGGGGAAAAGCGATAAAGAATTCCAACCATTGACGGGGCTCCAACCCACTACAGTTTGGTTGAGAGGCCGACACCTTACTCTGGACTATCGAGTTCCCCAATTACGAGAAAACCAAATGTTTCAAAAACAGAGAATGTCTTTGCAAATACGTACCTTTTACATCGATCATACGAGCCTAAAATAAGGGCCAGCGACTCTCCTTGATACGTTGTTTGAAGGGAGAACACACACAATATAGGTCCCTGGTGTGTTTACTTGATTTTGGAGAAAAAAAAATGGACTTAGGACCTATCATTTCAAGGCTGCGACTAGTCTTTTCGCAAAAGACATGGCCTCTGCCCCCTCTGTGAATACACAAGATACCCCCTCCCCCGTAACCAAACAAAACCAAAATAAAAAGGAACATTGTTTTACCTTTGTTTAAAAGAAACACGCACATGTGACTAGACTGTCCTATGGGCCGAATTCTTTCGCTAAACGAGTGCGTGGCATTATAATAAATATATGAACTATTTGCTTTGAAGCAAATCAGGAACATTTTAATTCAGCAGTTTGCGAAGTCTAAAAACGTTGCGAACTCTGCCCATTATACCTTTGATCTTTCACATTGCCGTTTTGGCAATGAAAGGGACTTTGAGGCCTCTTGTGTGTAGGCCTACACCAAAGTAAAGTGATTACTGTATAAACCTCTTCGAGATTGTAGTTTTTACTCTGGTGAAATGAAAAACCTACAAAGCATAAAAATAAAAACAACGCAAAACATGTTAAGCGCTATCATCTGATTTAAAGTTAGACTCTGTAGGTTTCAAAGGTGGGCCTGATAGAAAACAATCTTAGACAAGATAACTGATAATTAAGCCTATTCATTTTCAAATAAACAAGGCATCCTTTGCGTTGTTCTGTTGTTGTTTGTTGTTGATGTTGTTTACTTATATATATATTTTATATATATATATATATTTATCGGGGTATATATGTTTGTTTTTGTTTTGTTTTTATTTATTTGGGTTGTGTGTGTGTGTATGTGTGTGTGTGTGTTTGTCTTAATTAACAACCATTGACAAAATCAGGAACTTCAAAAATATGACCCGACTTAAGTTAAGTACGCTTTTACAGACTTTTGTGACATTTTTTCTAACCGAGCACCATTATGTACATAAATCTAATGATGATGATGATGATGATGATGATGATGATGATGATGATGCTGATGATGCTGATTTATGATGATGATGACTATCATTATTATTTTTATCCTTATTATTATCGTTATTGTTATCATTATCTCATTATTACTATTATCATCATTGGTAGTAGTAGTAGTAGTAGTAGTAGTAGTAGTAGTAGTAGTAGTAGTAGTAGTAGTAGTAGTAGTAGTAGTAGTAGCAGTAGTAGTACTTCTAGTAGTAGTAGTAGTAGTAGTAGTAGTAGCAGTTAGTAGTAGTAGTAGTAGTAGAGTAGCAAACAGTAGTAGTAGCAGCAGTAGTAGCAGCATTTAGTAGCAGTAGTAGTAGCAGCTTCTAGTAGTAGTAGTAGTAGTAGTAGTAGTAGTAGTAGTAGTAGTAGTAGTAGCAGTAGATAGCAGCAGCAGCAGCAGTAAAAGCAACAGCAGCTCGTAGCAGTATTAGGAGCAGCAGTATTAGTAGCATTTAGCAGTAGCAATAGCAGTAGCAGTAGTAGAAGTAGTAGTAGTAATAGAAGTAGTAGTGTATAAGTAGTAGTAGTAGTAGTAGTAGTAGTAGTAGTAGTAGTAGTAGTAGTAGTAGTAGTAGTAGTAGTTGCAGCCTCGTAGCATTTAGCAGATGGCAGTAGTAGTAGTAGTTAGTAGTAGTAGTGGTAATGTAAGATTTATAGTAGTAGTAGTAGTAGTAGTAGGACTAGTAGTAGTAGTAGCACAGTAGTAGTAGTAGTAGTAGTAGTAGTAGTAGTAGTAGTAGTAGTAGTAGTATAGCGTAGATAAAGACAAACTGTGAGGCAAGGGACATGTCGGAAGGGAAGGTAATGACATAAGATAATATGAAAGCCCCATAGGAACAAAAACGAGGCAAATACATGTATAGACAGAAAAAATCCTGGCCACCATGGGATCGAACCCGCGACCTCTGCCTCGGCACCCATCGCCTCGCCATGAAAAGAAAGCGTGCTACCAGCCGAGCTAAAAAAAAAAAACTGTGCTTTGTTGTTTTCTTTCACGGTCAACAGTTCTGCCCAAATCTGCATTCGTCGTGTTTAAATGTCATTTCTGGGGTATCCAACTTGCGCAGACTTTCCTGTAACGTTTTGGCCAAGGCAATGTTTTATAATGTGGCGCACTCTTTCTTTTGAAATCTCTAAAGCATCTCTTGTATCGTTCTGCTTGATCCATTGATTTGATTGGATACACTCATCTATTCCCAAGGCACTCAAAGGTCGTCCGCGGCGAGCATGATCTTTCACTGTCAATTTTAGGACCATCATGTAGTATAATTGTGTCCAGCTGCTAATGGTGTTCATGTCGACACATGCATCATCTGCCGAACGAGCGGTTAAATCTATACTTAATTGTTGTGAAGGAGATCCCGTGTGCAGACCTCAACACTCCGTGCACACTAAAAAATAACCTTGGCTGTTTAGACGGCAGTCCGGGTAAAATGTAAAAAAATTCTACTTAAAACCTCGATATCATCTTAGCTGTGGATGTGGGTAAAACAAGTCAAATCAAATCAAATCAAATCAAATCAAATCAAATGAAAATCTGACTGTCTGTCTGTCTCTTTTTCGTAGGTTGGGAGAGAGATTCATATGTTTATATCTTCATGACATATCCACATTTGGGTGTCTATTGTTATCGTCAGGTGACTTCCAACGTCAATCTAAGATGATGGGTCATCACATGACTTTGGGATAATCCATGTGGTGGAGATCAAAGGCAGTGTTTCTCAGACCACTCTTGATACCCATATTGTGGATTGATCAAATGTGGTTTTTCAAAAAGGCGCCACTTCTTCTGTCTTTGGGAACTTCAAATTCTACCCATTAGGCCAAGCTCTTGCATTTCCTCTCTATAATAAACAGGGAACTCTGTAGTCTGAGGGAATGTGTCGGACTCTCAACAGGTAGTGGGTTCTTCCTCCTGCTTTTCCTTATTCGCACCAACCTTTTCCTCCTCCTCTTTCTCCATCTGATCCTCCTTTTCTATCTCATCCTCCTTCTCCTCCCTTTCATTCTACTTCTTCTTCCTCCTTTTCTTCCAATTAAAACGCCCTCCTCCTCCTCCTTCTCCCTTCCTCCTTTTTCTCACATCTCTTCTTCCTCCTCCTCCTTTTTTTCACATTTCTTCCTCCTCCTCCCCGTTCTTCTTCTTCTTCTTCTTCTTCTTTACTACTTCTTCTTCTTCTTCTTCTTCTTCTTCTTCTTCTTCTTCTTCTTCTTCTTTTCTTCTTCTACTTCTTCTTCAACTTCTTCTCTTCTTCTACTTCTTCTTCTTCTTCTTCTTCTTCTTCTTCTTCTTCTTCTTCTTCTTCTTCTTCTTCTTCTTCTTCTTCTTCTTCTTCTTATTATTATTATTATTATTATTATTAT
>JAXRKP010000627.1:157500-167500 GCA_037039925.1 Doris montereyensis | reverse complement strand
TATGACACATAATATAATATGGTATAGTTAGTAGTATACATTCAATATAATAATGTGTAAATATTCTTTTGAATGAGGAAGAAATGAAAATACTGAGTAGGTTTAATCAAACATTTGGAAAGAATGGGGAAGAGGTAGGAAAGGAACAAGACAGAGAAACAAATAGAGGAAGGGAGGTGAGGGAAGGGAGTGTGATAGACAGACAGAGACAGACAAGGAAGAGAGAGAGAGAGAGAGAGAGAGAGAGAGAGAGAGAGAGAGAGAGAGAGAGAGAGAGAGAGAGAGAGAGAGAGAGAGAGAATGAATTTATCCCAATGGTAGATGGGTGGCTGGGGAAACAAGCTTAAGAGGAGCACTGCCTTAATAAAGAGAGAACACGGTTTTTAATATGGTTACAATAATTAATACAATGGACTGCAAATCATTTCTTTTTTTTTTGATATTTCCAGGATTTTTGCTAATATTTAACAAAGTTTCCCATAACCACTACATGTAATATTTTAACAAGAGACAACAAAAAACAATTCGACAGCGCATTTGAGTTAAGTTTTTTTTTTCTTCTTTTATTAATTCATCCAGAAATGCCCATGACGACACAATTTATATAAATTTTATATGATAAATATTTCTTATACAAGTATCTCATCCTTTTTGCTAATTTCATATTATTATTCATGTATTTCTCTCAGAAATGGGGAATCTGTAATATTTTTTCCCAAAATAATTCTCCATACATGAGGTAATCTTTCATTGGGAAATAAACGGAGAGAAAGAAAAACACTTTCTAAAAATGAAGCAGCAAAAAGAATAATCATGTCCATAACAAGGTCACAAATGAACTTTGCCTTTTCTGTTCAAGCTTCCTTGGGACCATTACTTACATAAATTGATTGGACTCATGTTCTAGAAACTAATAAATAATTACATTTGAATTTATTGATCAGATTTTCATCTGAGGTAATGCAATCAGTATCAGAGCAAATTCAAGAATTCCCAAGTAACAATTTGTCCTCTTCATTTTTTATCTTCTTTAACAATATGGATTGATGAGTGTGATTTTTCATTTTTACATTCATGCAGTCATGCACAATCAGAAATAAGAGATAAAGCCTTATCATCCTTTAACTTGGAGTGATAATAATTGATATATTTACAATAGATCATTTTCTTTTGCTTAAAACATTCATCTCCTTGAAACAACATGATTTCAAGTGAATGCAAAGACAGTTTGTAATTAACAAAATACTAGCAGTAAATTAATCAAGTCTGTAATATGCTAAGCATAAAACAAGGAAAAGCCTGCATTCATAACCCCCCAAATCATTTGCGATCTCTCTCTCTCTCTCTATTTTTTCACACTCGCTCTCATTCACTGTCTCGACGCTCTCTTTTTTCTTGATCTATCTTATTCACCATCCCTCGCTCTCCCTCTCATTTTTGCTCTCTATTTCTCTTCATCTTTCACTCTCTCTCTTTCTCTCTCCATCTCTCAGCTCTGTCCCTATCTCACTCTCTCAGTGTTTATTTCTCTCTCTCTTTTGTCACTCACTCTTTCTTTTTCTTTCTTTGTCTCCATATCTTCCCCTCTTCATTCTCTCTCTTCTCTGCATGTTTATATGTTAGTCTGTCTGTACATTTGTTTGTATCATGTATGGGTATATATGTATTTATGCATGTGAAAAAAATAATATATGTACCGGTACATGCAGTTTGTGCGCATCATGTAATAATAAACGTATGTTACGTATGAAACATTTGACAGTACACCTAGAAAATAGTTTATCTCACAATCAATAAGGAAAGCAATTCAAAATTTAAGTATCTTCAACTTAATGTATGTTGTTCTCAAAAATCCCACACACAATTAAACAATGGTGAATCAACAGAACGCATATGAGATCAAAGAGAAACTTGTTTCTTCACCTTTAAGTTCAAAGAGAAAACAATCATTTGCATATAATATATATATATGTACTATACAAACATAATATATATCTAAATGTAAGGAAATCAGAACTTTTCAGTTCAACCATCAAAGAATCAAGTATTCTTATTACCGTTATTACAAACAAGCTCTCATCTGTGACCCCAACAAAAAAACCCAATACACAATAAAATTAATAAGGAAAAAACTAGTTTTTATTTCATTTGTAAGCATTCTTATCACTTCAAGATATCATTTACTGTTCTAAATCACACAAACGCAAACCTATTTAGCCATTTGCATGAGTTTAAGAAAATCATTAAATATTATTAAAAAAGAACAACAATTTAGCATGGAGAATACATACCTACTATAATCTATTAGCTGAAACATTTTAGAGTTTCATTTATATTCTATATTCACAGCTTATGGCCAGTGATGTTTAATTAGAATCATACTGTACCTTAATAGCACATATATCACTACCAAACTGTACATCGGCTAGCTTTCAGAACTCATAATCAGGAATGAAGTAAGGACGAAGAAAAAGACAGCAAAATGCGATGAAATTCAGATTCATTGACTCAGCAAAACTGCTGCACGATTATCTGTTGAGTTTCGATGAACATTTGCAATACAATGAACTTGTTTACATAGGTATAGCACTAGATGGAAATAAAAATTGAAATTAAAACTGAAAGATTATGAAATTTCTCACTGTTTGTTCACATGAAAATTAAAATTATTGTTTGTTCAAGTTCAAGTCGTATTCAGTCAGGAATGCAAAAATGGACTGAAAATTTGAAATGATATTGAATTATGTGTTTTTAGAATGGTTAGCAAATAAGTGAAACAGCTTTCCTCTTGACTTCTCACGGTAACATATATATAATATAAGTGTGAAGGCTAATGTATAAGAGATCTTTATTCAAACCTCATAAATCCTGAAAATTTGTTCTTCATTAAATAATATAGCTAGTAAATTCAAAACAGACTTCTAAAACTAGTAAGTGCTCAGTGTGAGAAAAATAAATGTGATTATAACTGACTCAAAAGAGAATGATAGTGATATAGAGATGGTGAGATGAAAAAGTAGAGTAATAACACACATAACTTGGGGTGAAAGGGAAACAACACAATGTATTCTTTTCATCATGATGAATTTAAATTAATTATGATTCGGGATTCTATCACGAAAGGCTTAATTTAGGAACTGATGTGAGGGAGAAGGATGGCTTTATCTCAGGCATCTGACACACATGAACTGTTAGATATAATGAGACGCTATTTAGTTGTTCTTTTTAAACAATAAAACGCATACATCCCCGACTTGTAATATTACAGAGAGGGCTAAAGGCAGTTCCAAGCCTACTTGGAAACTCAGAGAAGAAAGATATTTTCATTATCCCCAACTGATGCCGCTAAATTACATTACTATAAGTGAATCCGCCTAAGAGCACGGTCTGCCTAAGTGCATGGTTTTCTTGTCTCCTGACAACGTGCACTTAGCCAAACTGAGAAAAAGGCATGATTGAAATAAAGTAAGGAAAAGTGATATCAATAAATCTCACCTCGATTTTCCATGTGTGTATGCATAATGTACTTATAAATCTGCAACTACAAGACTTCTAATTTAGCCAAAAGGAATTTATCAAAAACAAAAATATCTTTTGTTTGCGATAATTGAGAAAACATGCAAAATCATTTCCTCATCCATTATTTAACGATTAAACACTTATATAACATGTTTCTTAAAAAGCGATCAAATAAATCTTTCTATGAAAGAATAATAACGAGCAAACATAAATTTGCCATCAACTACACCAACATAATTCTGAAATTCAATTTTTTGCTCCTTACGTGTTTTTTCCAATTTTTTAAAATCATATAATTGAATGATTTGGTTAATTTCAACTGCAACCAATTCAAATCTCCATACATCAGCAGGCAGACAAAAATGTTACATTCAGTCCAAAATGCATCCACTGAACACACTTTTAACAAATTCAAATTCTACAAACAAATGGCATCATCTGAATTTATTTCCTTCATTTCTATACATTTATTTTTTTTGGCGCAAAGATCTAACATTTCACATTTTGTTTGAAACAATTTGCCTGCTGCTCAAGCAGTGTGAAGCAATTTTTTTCCATCTCAGTGGTCTAAAAGCCTGCTATCCAGCGAGTATAGATAACCCATGCAGTGCTGATGTATACCCCCAAGAAAGGTTACACATTACTTGTCTATTGTAGTAGTTGAATTATTACTGACACAACTCTGCCTTGCATTATCTCATCACATCCATCTCAATACATCGATTGCATTACCAATATCTTCACAATACGCTGTAGGCTGTTCATCTGGAGTTATTGTGATCATTCTTTTATATATTTTTTTATACTAAAGATCTATTTTTCGCATCTGAAAATGGCAGAGAAAAGAAAATAAATGTCCTCGCCTTGGAAGCCAAGAAAAAAAATCAGGAGGTCATTACATACCCTGTAGTGTGAGTGTAAGGGTAGTTTCCTTATAACCGAATGCATTGGCAGTAGTGACAAGTGTGTGTTGTTACACTTTACATGCATATGATTACATTTATTTTTATTATATCGATCTTTTAAACTACAGTGATAATATGAACCTAGATCAAGTCAGTGCTTTCAACAGAATTTGAAGCTTTAATTTTGTAAACCCTAATAAATAAACCCATTTTTATGTCTTAACTTCTTAATGTTATCATTTTGAACATATATTACAAAGTACATATGCCATTTGGCTATGAAAACCTTTTCACCGGTGCATTGCACAACTGTAATAAAATCTTATAAATGACAATATTCCTTGATCAAATCCTACAAAGTGATCACTAAAAGAGAAGATAGCCACTACAGTTACAATCTTATTCATGCATATTCATTCCCAAACATTGTGTAAAAAGGTAATTCGTTTTGTTACGAATGAAGAAAGAGAAAAAATAAAATATTAGAGACCGAAACCTGAAGCTATACCTAGAACATAATATGAAATATCATGCGCAACACCTGGAAACCACTTTCAACCAACCTGTCACCCCTCGGCTGTTGACATTATCATCATTGATATTATGGCTGCTGCAATGAACATCCCCCACATGAGTGGGCAAATCCTCCCTCAATTCATCTTGATTTTGACATCTACTAACTATCTGTATCCCCCACATGAGTGGCAAATTCTCCCCAATTCATCTTGATTTTGACATCTACTATCTGTATCCCCCACATGAGTGGCAAATTCTCCCTCAATTCATCTTGATTTTGACATCTACTAACTATCTGTATCCCCCACATGAGTGGCAAATCCTCCCCCAATTCATCTTGATTTTGACATCTATATGTACTTCATCAACTGTTTTTGCTAATCAATTGATTTTTGGCTTGTTATTCATGTCTCATAAGAATGGCTTGCTTCGTTTCCTTTTCCGATCCAAGTTCCTACTTAATAATTCTTAAACATCGTCTATTGCTAGAGGTGACCCAGGCTTGACACTTAAAGAAAATTGCTCAGTTTAAATAAGTACAATGTTGTTGACAAACATTTCCCCTCAAATCAAACATTGCTGTCTCACAAGTAGAATTCTAGTCACAGCAACTTCAGTGGTAATCATCTTCAAAATCACAATGTTTGTTGTTTTGGGATGGGTTTTTTAAGGGGTTTATAGAAAAGAAACCTTTGTTAACAGCAAAGATCTACATGGTTTTGATAACACACAATTGACAGAAAGAAGGTTTAGTTGTCATGGATCTGGACTTTTAAAAACCCAAGATGTTTCCAGTTGAAATTTGATTATATCAAAAGGATGGTGGTTTTTTTAATTCACAATCTAAAAGTTTACCAATAAATGAAAATTTGTAGTACTAGTTAGTAGTACATTAAAATAATCTTTTTTTATATTTTTTATGATTAATTTCTTTTGCCTTTACTGAGGGAAAAATGAGAAAGTAATGGAAAATAGAAAGTGACATAATTATAAAATATTATTTTCAAACTTCAATTTTTAACTGTTTCTATTCAAATTAGCAGAGAAAATTTCTATTGAAGGAGAAGAAAAAAGAAGATCTCTACAAAACAGATGATCTCTTTGTAAGGACACAGCTAAGAAGTTCATACTTTCAGTAAAGAGGAATATGACTCATTCTCAAAAAGTCAATTTCTGGGAACAGTAATTGGCTATTTTATCTTCTGCAACCATTTTTTGTTTTGTTCTTCATTATAGTCATTATAAAGCTCAAAGTTTAAACATGTACATGTGATAATTAATAATGGTAATAAAATGAAGTGTATGTCTCATTGCGCTTAGTGATGATTTCTATTGTTATGAGAGAACAAATGAGTAATTTTTTTTCTGTACTATTTTTGTTCTAGCTACAACCTATTTCAGATAGCTGAGAATTTATGAAGAATTGGAAATACTCCGACAATTCTTATCAGCACTAACATACGATCACAAAATAAAGAGTCGTAATAAGTTTCAGTTTTAGTTTCAGATCATATTGAAAATATTTGTGACTGACATTATTGTGTCGGTCATCATCAAGGTATTGTTTCAACTTACGAAAGCAACAGTCAATAAGGTTTATGAGTCTTTGGGAACAGACCTCTGTTAGAATAATAACATTCAGTCAGAATATTGTCAGTGAAACTGTGAGAACGAAAGTCAATGATACATGGGATATGAGATTTGTCCTTAAAATGATCAAACGCATGCCTCTTTCGTGTCCTTAAATATACTGAAACGCTTATTTTATCCAAAAACACACATGATTTAATCCAAGATTTCCATTTTTCTTCCAAAGAACTTATCATAGGGTTCTGTTATTTATGACGTTTTTTGCTTCTCCCGAAAAATCACATCAGGCGGACTTGTACATTTAGGCAGTTTCACTGACGTTATGTGCTCTTCTGCCAGGCAAAAATATTTTTACCCAGTCTTTGTGACTGATGTTATGGTGACATACGAAAGCTGACATAATAATATATGTAAAATTGTAGTGGAATGTTTGTTGGACATTATTACTAAAAAAAGACCCTGTTTGGGGTGATGATAAGACATGTTATAACTTCATGTGTCTATGTGTTAGAGATATGACTATAAAAAATAAGACACAAGCCATTATTTCCAGGCACAAATGATGTAGGTTTATCCGTGGATCGCGCACTAAAAATGCTAGGTCTTTTACCGATATGATCAGCAGCCTGTTTACGTATATTGATTTGTTTCATTGCAATTTACTCCGCCCACCATATGGAGTGATCTCAGGATGGATTAAGAGGAATCAGCCTGATGAAAGACAGATCGCAAAGAATGAAAAAAGAACGACAGAGGACCTATCAGCAGTGCCAGACAACCACCTGGGCATCAATTGTATCAGGCCACTCCAGACAAGATCTGAAAAATTTGCCTCAAACGTAGCAAAAACACATGAAATGTTACAGGAGATGAATTATACCGGAATCAATTTTTCCTCATTAAAAAAAGTCACAAACTTCTTGCTCTTTCAACAGAATAGATTCAAGTGATAGTAAGCATTGAAAAATTTGGTACATAGAATACTGTCAATAATGAATTATTCACAACCAACATTTTGAGTATAAGTATGAGCTAAACAACATGGTTTCTTCAACTTTGCTATCATCCAATAATGTAACATATGTCATAGCTTTATACATATCTTCCCGTCCTGATCTATTAGTCCAATATGCATCATTTTTAAACGAAATATAATATTACGTCGCAGCTTTATTTTTTTATATTAAATTTGTCAATTCTTTCGAACTGGGGAAAAAACAAAACACAATAAAAAATATTAAAGAAAAGAAAAGAAATTTCCAGTTGAGATGAAATTTTAATAATCGAAGGAAAAATTTAAACTAAAAAAATTGAATTCAATCTCAATTCTGAAATATCTACTATGTATTCATGATACTCGTCTTTGAAAATAAAACTTAAAATTGGAGTTGGTGCTGCTTGAATGGGCCAAACATGGTTTTGAGAAGTTTACATTTGAATATTATGTATGCTGAACAAAACAGAACAAAATCTAAGCACAATCTCATTATGAGTGTAATTTTCAGAAAGGATTTTCTCCTATGGCTACCAAACTTCACAGTCAAAGTGGACTCTGATGGTGATTTGAAATACTATCTTAATGACAGACTTGTGTTACAAAAGGCTATGAATTGGTCTAGTTATTTAAAGTGAATCAGTTTTCTACACGATGAAGGATCAATATAGATTGCTATACACTTTGTCGTAATCATGACAATTTGAAGCTTACTTCTACAATCTATATAGCATTTAATGAATGCCTGGCTTAAAAATTGAAAAATTCATATAACAAATTAGCCAATTAAACAATTATCACAATAAAAGTAAATTGTTTTGCTCATAAATGTCTTTTCAGTTTTATTCACTTACACTTTACACCAGAGGTAAGGGAGGGAAAAACACAGCTAAGCTACAACTATTGTTCAAACACAGCACTTTACAAATATTGTGTTTCACATCAACATAAGCAGTGTATTCAGTCCAGATGATAATTCTGACTACATCAACTTCATCTCATTCTAATAGAAAAAATATACCAATCTTAAAGAGAATAGCCAGTACGACAAACAAAAAACAAACACATTAAATAATGCATTTTATTCAAGCCTTTCTTTTCATTCGAAACTTGCTTTGTTTACACCAATGTAATCATGGAGTTTTGTCTTCTCCTTGCACCAATATGATGAAACACTGGTCTGGCTCTCTTCATCTCTTCCCTGAAAGATAAAATGACAAGAAAACCTTGTAGTTAAATAAGTTACAGAACATAAATTATTAAGATTATCAGTGTATTACACAACTGGAAGAAAAGAGGCAAATAAATGTCAACAGAAGCATGCATGACAGTTGAGTGATTGCTTCTACTTGTCAGGTAGCAATGTGTTGGATAACCTATACCAATACCATTCTTTCATTGAGCCCTGGCATAAAAAAAAAATGCTTCATTCAAGATCCAGTCATTAATTGAATACCGCTTTTCTTTGTAGTTTATTACGTCAGTGTTTTACGTGACAAAATATCAATAGTCATGACAATTTGCAGCTCACTCCTACAATCTACATACCATTCAATGAGTGCCTTTGCTTAGTAAGTCAATGAGTGCCTTGCTTAGTAAGTCAATGAGTGTCTTGCTTAGTAAGTCAATGAGTGCCTTGCTTAGTAATTCAATGAGTGCCTTGCTTAGTAAGTCAATGAGTGCCTTGCTTAGTAATTCAATGAGTGCCTTGCTTAGTAAGTCAATGAGTGCCTTGCGTAGTAAGTCAATGAGTGCCTTGTTTAGTAACTCAATGAGTGCCTTGCTTAGTAAGTCAATGAGTGCCTTGCTTAGTAAGTCAAGGAGTGCCTTGCTTAGTAATTCAATGAGTGCCTTGCGTAGTAATTCAAAATTCCATGTTACAGAAAACACACTTATAAAACACAACAATACTTTGACCAATGTTTTGTCCAGCACTTGAACCTTCTTTTCCAGTAGGATTTACACTTTTATTTGTGTATTTTATTTTCATTTTTTTCAAAGCCTGTTTTTACAAATAAATGATTAAACTCTGCACAAAAGGTTTGAATAGTTGGGAATCTGAAAGAAATTTTGACCTAACTGCGTAATGTCAAGGGTTATAAATTTTACTTCCCTCCATACCCATCTCAGAACTAAAAAAAAATAAAAAAAATAATCTAAAAGAGATATTAAAATGGCGGGAGATCAGGCATCAGGGAAGAGAAATGTAATAACCGTGTTTCCGTCATAAATGAGTCAGTTTTAACCTTATTTATACACATCACCTTTGCTTTACTGATTCATAAAACAAGGGTACTCACAGGCCTCTACGCAATAGTTTGAGAAAAGGTTCATTTTAAATTAGAAAAACTGTTGCTCTATAAGCAACTAAAGTACACACACTCTCTTCCTCCCTCCCTGCTATACTCTATAAGCAACTAAAGCATACACACTCCTCCCTCCCTCCCTGCTATACTCAATACACAACTAAAGCACA
>JAXRKP010000627.1:67500-150000 GCA_037039925.1 Doris montereyensis | reverse complement strand
AGTCAACTGAAAATTTCCTACCTCAACACAAAAAATCCTACCTAGGTAATGAAATACTCCCCGATGCTAGAAACGGAGAACAGCGTAAATATTTCCAATTTCAATGCATTATTATAAATTGTTAATTCAAATCATAAGTGAATGACTTTCTAGTGCATCTCAATGAAATGAAAAGTGATCACACATTTCTTTAATGTTTCACTTTGGATTAATAATATTTCACTTAATTTCAGCATTTTCCCACACATTTCTGAAAAAAAATAATTCTGATAGCTGATAGATCTAGTGGTGATAGATCTACCCCTATCATTTCACAAAACATGCAAACAGTGCAAAAATGAATTTTTTTATTTTTTTTTATCTCCTTTCGAAAAATAAATCAAACACAAGAGTGACAATATCCATAGCCTAAACACACGCACAAATACTTACTCAGTCTACCCAGGAGAAAATGAGGTTTGGAAGGCTTTTTCTATAACTTGATTGAACTCTGCCAATTATAAATCTTCCTCTGTTCTAATTTTAACCACCAGCCCCCCCCCCCCCCCCCACAGTCTCTCTCTTCTTTCTCAGGATCAAAAACTTAAAACTAGATCTAGTTTTTAATTGACTGCAACATAAAACATCTACCCACCTCCTCCCCAAGTAAAAATCTCCATTATGGCAACCACCCCACCCCCTCTTTCTTTCTTCTTCAATAAAACCGGAATCTAGATCTAGATCTGAATCTAGTATTACTGTATACTATAGTACATGATTGCCTTCTTCCCGGTTCTACCCTTTCCCACCCATGTCTACACTGTAGTGGAAGACATTCGTTATTTCTCTTTCTCTTCCGATACCGTATGTCAGACTCAGTCGCCTCTTATTTTGCCATCATATGTTTTCACATCGACTTTCTTCACGCTCTCCCCTTCCCCACCTCTATTCTGCTATCAGGCCGTGCGTGCATGATATCCCTTCGATCATCCAACCTCCTCTATTCTTACTAAACACTTGCATTTGCCTTTCGGTCATCCGTAAACTCCCGACTCTCCATATATACTCTCTCTCTAATACTAATACACACATGCGTGATTGGTCGCATTAAACACACACAAACATTCTGTCTAGCCTTCTTACACACACACATGCGCGATTGGACTTAAAATATGCACATTGCCCTCTGTCTCTCTCCCTTTGACACAAACCATACAACAACGTGCGCGATCGGCTTTTTAACACACACGGCATTCTTAATCTCTCCAGAGTAAAAGTTAAATTGAAGAAAGGAGGCTGGGCCGTAGATAAGCAGTTCATGGTATTGTATAGGCGCTAAAACTAAAGAAAGTATTGAAAGCTTTGTGTCGAAATCCGATACTAATTTCCCAGGCAAACTTTACAATTTTAAAGAAGGTATCGGAATCGTTTAGTTTCAACATGAAAGAATCGCCAAACAGCAAAGCATGCATGACCGAAAATGGATGACAAAATGATCATTCATCGTCCACGATCTTATTCGCATTTTCCTATTTCGCGGTGCCGATAATTGTTCATGTCTACTTCGATTTCCCCATTTTCCCCATGTTCGTCCTCAATGCATCATTTCCCCTGGTATTTTCTCCACCGGGAAACATTTTTTTCGTTTTCAAGGATTTCCCTGATGCATGGAAACCCTGTTTTTACTACCTGAGCCCCATTTCCTACTTGTTTTCCTACCCAAGACATCAATTTCCGACCATTTCAGACCTGAGTATCATCCTACTGAAAGAATCTCCTTTCGCTAGCGCACAAACAAAAACAAGCCCAGACAAGTACACAAAAAATTGATAAGGGATGAGGCAGAAAGGATGTGCGTGGATGTGTGTGTGTGTGTGTATCTGTGTGTGGATGTGTGTGTTTGTGTATGTGAGAAAGGAGGAAGGAGGGCGGGGTCAAAAGGAGAGAGAATGTTCAATGAATCACTCAGAGGTAGAATAATATTAAATTAAAAACAAATAAGACTGCAAAATCCCTTTTGAAATGTTACTGACTTTTAGTAAGCTAGAATGTGATTTTGAATTTAATCCTTTAATGAAACTAACTACACGTTATGCTTGAAATGAGCATATTTTAAATTTGGATAAATTTTTTTTTTAATTTCGTAACAAATAAATGTATGAAATCTTTGGCTTTTTGAATAAATCATTCAAATTTCATTATTGGAAGATTACAGGAATGTCTACAGTTCCCAAAGAAAAAAAAATGTCAAAGCATTCAATAAGCTAGGAACTGACATAAATAAAATCATTCATCATAATATATTAGGAGAGAAGGAACAGGGTGGTTTGGGAGAAATAATCTGGGTTTGTTTCCTTATCGTGAGGGTACATTTTCTTTTACTTGGCCGCTTAGACGGTATAAAAACAATCTAACATAATGGCCAAGTTAGTTCTGAAAAGAGATGAAAAAAAAACGCTGGGCACTTACCGGATTTGATCCTAATGCACCTTTGGGAGTGGAAGTAGATTGAGGTGACATGCTTGAAGAAACGACCTTGGGGGAAACCCCGTGCTGGAGACTTGAGGGAACAGAGTTAGAAGGGAAAGGTCCCTTCTTGCCAATGGGAGATTGAGAGTCTATAATTTCTACATCTGGTGACGGTGCTCTTTGCACAGAGTTTGAGGTATTTCCTGGCTTTGTCGCTCCCTTTTCGGACAATTTTGAGCCCACCACACCTGTACTTGCACTAAAATCATTCAAAGGCAGACAAGGACGAGCAGATGTGGCTTGACTCAATGCTGCTGGATTGGTTTGAGCATGAGGCAACTTTAAAGGGGGCACATTGGACGATCCCACTAGGACAGAAATAGACTGCTGCAAACACTGATTTGGAGAAGCAGGGGGTTTGTCAAATAAATTAACTACAACATTTTTCTTTTCCTCTATGTCATCGTCTAGAATGCTTGATATTTCTATCACATCTTCCACTCTTGATACGTGCTGGGGGTTAGATGGTTCAGGGACAGGGGATGTTTTACCAGCTGTTGTTTTCTTCGACTTTGATCTGGAATACATAAGAGAGAAAGCTCTGACTAGGGCTTTGAATGCTTTGAAAGAAAAGAATTTCATTGGAGAATTTCTGAGGTCGTGATAAATGAAGGACCTACAGATAAATGATCAACAACAGAGACTTCTTTCTTCAAAGTAACCGCATCAAACATAACATTAGTGATGATATCAGGGATAAGGATAAGGGCGGAAATAATAACAACATATTGAAAAAAAGAAGAAAAAGATTAAAGCAGGAAATTGATTTTCTAAGCATATCACATACCACAAGCTCACCTAAAATAAAGACAGAGCTATCTTAATGCCAAATGCAGCATTAGTTACCAATTCTACCATATTCTTTGTTCAATATGACATTCTTAACACTTCAACATGTTCAACATTCAGCATCATATTCATAAATATTTTAAAATGTACATCAAATTTCGATTTTTTTAAGCTTTCTTTATATTCTGAAATTGTTCTTATTGTTTTCCAGGAAAATAGACAGGAACACACTGATTTTGAAAAAATCAAATCATTACAATTCTTGGGTAGGGAAAAAACCTACAATAATTTTGTCTTTGGCTTTGCTTTTGAGTGATTAAAACATTGAAGCAAAGTTAATATTGTACATTTATTGTGCTATGATGGGTCTGGATAAATATAAATCTAGACTTCCATATATATCATTCATTTTCAATCCTAGAATGTACAGCTTCAAAGCAATTTCACAAAACTATTCAACTTAAAAACAAATCAAGCACTTTACCCATTGGAAAAGACCATTTAAAATCACATTTCTTTCAAAGGCGCTGTTGTAAAACCATGTGTAACTTTGTACGTTTAGATAAATAAGAAAACATTGTGTAATATGCAAACTCAATTTAATACATTTTTTGTAACTACACTTAAACTTGCATATATTAATTAGGTGAATAAATGATGTGTGAAATACCCAAAATAAAAACCTTTCAAGACAATGGGAAAGGATTACACACTCACATACACACAGGCACTATTTTCTATTATAAACATACCCTTTTACACTCTCTTCTTGGGCTGTCCTTGTTATTTTGTACAACAACCTGGGATTGATCAAAGAAAATTCACAGAGTGAGTAGAATAATCAAAAGGCAATTAAATCTGAATACCTACAAAAAGATAAGAACCTCAACAGAAAAAAATGCGTCAGTAAAAGGAATAGCAAAGATCACGGCTAAGATAGCTTTTCGACAGATTAACCTGTGATGACATGGGGGGGGGGGTGTGTGTCTGGGAATGCCATTTTTGCTGAAAATAGGACAAATCTAGTCTATCATGCTAGTGGATAGAGCAGTTCATTCCCATCATAATAATATCATAATAGAAGCTCAGTATGGATTCTTTGAATGTATACAATTTTTTTGAGAAACGATACAAGCCTATCTTTCAACACAGCTATTATAGGATAAAAGCCAGAAATGTTAACTAAAGTACAGCAAGTTGATACTGATTTTCATCGTCACAATAAACGATATCTAAAACAAACTTATTTGAGGATCTATTATGAATTATGCCTTAGATCGTCCGGAAAATAAGGAACATATTCTGTGCATCTATTATCAAAAGGCACCATCTCAAAATGAGTAAAAAGGTGCTTGTGTACTTGAAACAGTGTCAATAAGAAGTAGTTGAAAGCCTCTCAAGGTTTTATGATGTTTCAAAGTATTATCCTACTCTTTTCTTAGGTTTATGGGAGAAAAATATATTCAGATAAAAGAAAATAAGAGAAAAATATGATTTTCTCAAAATGCCCTTTTTGTTCATTATTTCCTACCTTTTTTATTTCTCAACTTATCTTCATGAAATTTGGTATGAATGATGAGTGAGGGAAAACAAAGAAATAAACTGATGCTTTATTATATGTATTATAGTTTGAGAAAAATTGAATTTTTTTTTACAATATTTTTGTACATTTTTAGTTGTTCTCATATGCTCATTTCAAAAATTCATAAAATCAAAACTTACTAATGAAACAAAATCCAATCTAAAAAGAATTTAGATATTGTATCAAATAAGATGTGTGCCAAGTTTAAAAGAAATTTGTTGAAAAATGAAAAAGCTTATCGATATTAAACTTGGTGAAATTTGGGGACAAAATCCAAGATGGCCACCATTTCCATGGCAACCGGAAGCGGCAGGAAAAAACAACAACATATTTCAACTCAGTACACCATGCCCATTTCACATATACATAAGCTAAATTGATAGGAACAAACGGGAAAATTTTCATGGGTACCCGATATATCTATTTTTCTTCTTTCCAAAAAACCAAAACTTGACGCGTTTCATTTACCTTGTGTTCATCCATCCAGGAGGCCAAAGAGGTTTGATCTCACTCTCCAAAAAAGACTTCAGATAGTCCTCTGAATTTAGGTTCTTTGCCTTTGTAGCATCAAAACTTTTCATTTTGGATTGTACAACATTAAGATACAAATCCCTGAAAAGTTCAAAATGATAGAAGTATTCACCTTAAAGAGTAAGAGATATAACAGGGTTGACTGAAATGAGGCTTTATGTAGGGAATGAAAAGAACGTCTAATCCTTCACACTATTCACATTGAAATGAACCCAAACAAATATAACTATATCTTTCTCTGTAATGCTCATGTTAGAACCCTTTAAAAATCAGTTGATTTGCGGTCTCGACAAAAAGCATATAGAAAAAAAACAAATATTTAAATAAAGACTTGAATTTTACTTATAAGACTTGAATCAGTAAAGAATGTAAACTTAAGACTAATGTACTTATTCTCTAATATAAGATAGAACTTAGCAATTAAATTTTAAGAAATAGAAATTCTTATATTCACCTCATTTCCCAGTGGAATTTTGTTTTTCTATTTGCAGCTTACTCCTGACGCAATTAACTAGTAGAGTTAACATTGCACCATCATAAAATCCAACTGAACATGCATATGGTGTCTTCTCATCAAATGCCCAGTTTCAACTTGAATCTAGTTTGACCGTTTCATTGTAAGGGTGACAAATCTTGCAACAGCCTTCTCATTCTATTGAAGCTATAGCAACAGTCATTAATTCTAATGTTCATTCTAAAGTTTTTAACATCAACACTTCATGGATCTAAAGAATTTTGTGAGCATACCTGATTTCTGGTGTCCATTCAAATTTCCGCCTTGCTCGGCGCCCTAATGACTTTTTAGTTTCAGACTTCCCTTCTTCCTCTTCACTTTCCGTTGATGCTTCTTCTTTAGCAGTCTCAGACACTTCTGTTTGTGATTCAAGTCTAGAAGAAACAAAACTTGCTGATTACTTTTGATAGCATGCAAAGCTCTTTATCCATTTTATATACCTTTAAATACTTGTGAATAGGAGGAGGAAAATAAAGATGGAGATGCAGGAGGAGGAGATAGGAAAGGAGGAGGAGCGAAAGAAGAAACAGAAACACAATTAAATCTAAGCATTCTCAGATATAGATCTCCTATTGCATGATAACCATGACTATTCTTAGAACCTGACTCTTTTCTCCTCTGATATATGAAGACTCCGAAGTCTAGAGGCAAAGTGTCTGCCTCTCAACCAAAGGGTTGTGGGTTCAAGCCCTGATGATTGCAAAATTCACTGTTTTTTTTTCAAGTAAAACCTATCCCCCTGGTCCAGGTAGGTGAATCAACGCCTAGTCCTATCAGAGATGGACGATAAAAAGGAGGTACTGTGTGCAGATCACATCACTCTGTTAATGTTGAAGATCCTTTCGCTGTTTAAAGTGCAGTCTGGGAAAAATTGAAAATCCTACCAAACCCCCTTTATTACCTTAGCTATGGATGTGGGTAAAATCAAATCGAATCAAAGACTTCTGATATATCTCTACTCAAACGAATGAAATATCGAAAAAGCAAAAATGACTCATAAAATCTTACTTAAATCTTGCAACAGCCTTCTCATGCTGTTCTTCCAGGTCAGGCATCACTTTTGATATAGCTTTAAGAAGACAATTCCAATTTGTTAATATTATAATAATAATAATAATAATAATAATAATAATAATAATAATAATAATAATAATAATAATAATAATAATAATAATAATAATAATAATAACAATAATAATCTATATATAAATGCGTTACTTGACATATGGTTTTCATCCAGTCAGAATAGGCTCTCAAACCACGGAACAGATAATGCTCAAATTTTAACACCATTTTTATGTATTACCTGTGCATGTTTTATACATATTTTTAATTTGAAAAACATTTTCTTTTTTTAAACACAATTCCATTGAGATTGCCTTGAACCCCACACTTTTCGGTAACCCACAAAGTCCGTGAGAAATCGACCGCTGTTGACCCATTCCATGCCTATTGTCACCAGTCCACCGCTGAACAGATAATGCTCAAGTTTTAAGCTAGATCTAACTTAACTTTTTTTCTCTTTCTTATTTCAGCAGGTCAATCTCTAGATCTCCCGAGTTAGCGCACATTAAAGAGTTTTCCAGTATGAAAATCCTCCCTCTTAGATCTAGCTCTACATTTAGGTCTAGATCTAGAGCTTTGGTTTGATCTCTTATTGTTGTGTTTCTGATTTTGTCTCTTTTAGTTTTCCCCTACTACTCTTCTTAGATATTTCATTTCAGCTGCCTGTACTCTGCTGTTTTCTCTACTGTCTAAGATCCAGGTTTCGCTGCCATAGAGGAGAGTAGGACAATAAACTATTGTATGGTATACTGCCATTTTGGGTTCTGTTGACAATTCTTGCTTACCTACAAATGCCTTTCCTAGATGATTATATATTATCATTGCCTTTTGGATTCTTTGGCTGATTTCTTCTCTTAGCCCTCTGAGTTAATCATTACTCCTAGGTAATTATAGCTTTGAACTTGTTCTTAATTCTCCCTGCCCAATTTAAGATTTTGTGTTTTAGCTTCCCTAGTTACTAGCATTGTTTTGGTTTTCTTTGAATTTACTCTCATTCCTCTTTCATTTAGTTCATTGTTCATAATGTTGATATTCGACTGAGGATCACTTTCTGATTTTCCAAACAGAATTAAATCATCGGCAAATGAAAGCATTGATACATTTACTGGTTTGAGCTTCCACATACCTACATTCATTTTCTTCATTTTTGAGGATGCCTTTGCGACTGAATCCATAAATGTCATAAACAAAGAGGACTTAGGACACAACCCTGTCTTACTCCTATAGCTACATCAAACTCTTCTGATACATCTCCAGCTACTCTCACTGCACATGTTGGTTTATTGTAAAAACTTTTAATGGCTTCTATTAAAGTTTGCTCTACATTGTGTTCTTTTAAAGAATGCCATAGTTTGTCCCTCCTCAGTGTCAAATGCCTTTTTCTAAGTCAATAAAACACAGGTGCAAGTCAATGTTTATCTCAAGGAATTTTTCTATTATTTGTCTAATTGTAAATATGTGGTCTTGTACACTTCTTCCTGGTCTAAATCCACTCTGATGCTCTTCAATCTGATCCTCTACTCTTTTCCTTAGTCTCATTTCCATTATCCTGGCATATACTTTTCCTGGAACGCTAAGTACTACATCCCTCTATTGTTTGAGCATTCCATAGTTGATCCTTACACATAATATGTTGTTCAAAACATTGTTCCCTTGCACCATCATATAACACAATTGAACCTAACATAACCATGATTAACATTCCCACACACACACTCATACCTACTCACATCGTCCAGCCGCCTTTAGCCCCCCCCCCCCCCCCACACACACAAAGCTTGATCCTCCTCTCAATCGCCCATGGTTATGCTAATTGAATATGAAATATAATATAATACACACAATTTACACAAATAATCAATCCATCACTGTTTAAAAATAAAATGCAGTAAAATTTGTTACTAAAAAAAGATTCATTTCCTTTCTAAAGCAATTGCCACCAATTCAAAATGTGGACTCTACATTTGGATAGTCAAGTTAAATATTATAAATCAGGCGTGAGGATGAACACGTCAAATGAATTCGCCTTACCCGCTTTTAATCTTTCCAAGGGTCCTTCCCTCAGTTTTTTTGCTCTTCTCAACAAGGTGTTCTTGCCACTGGGCAGGTGTTCACTCAGGTGATTGAAGATGGCTGAGCGGTGCGACTTGGACAATTTGAGAGAAGCCATTTCAATACTGAGGGTGGAAAATAAAAGAAGAAAACATTTTAAAACAGGTTAAAATATTCAATCATATATATATTACCCTGAGATCACCGCAATGGTGGACATGGTAAATTTCAAAGAAACAAACAAAATATATATATTTCATTGTAAGGCCTTGATTATTTAGTTTCCTTTCAAACAAGTCTGATTCTCTGAACCCAACTATTTTCAGGAGGGGGATCTTTTTTTAAAAAATAACTACTTCCAATTATGAAAAAGAAAAAAAAACAATAAATGAAATGTTAAACTTCATGAAACAAAACAAAGCCCTATATATAAAATTGAACTTCAATCATTTTCAAATCTGAATGCTTTAATCCCCTGGATAATTCTTTTAATACTTAACCTGCATATAATAGTCATCATGGTGACTTTTCACCATCACATCAGGTACCTTAAGACAGCGGTGAGAATTAACACATTGAAAGTAATAAAATAATTGAAGGTACACAAAAATATAAATTAGTAGTTGATGTTAAGATCCAATTGTTAAATGAAGAAACAGTCTTGATAAACTTACCTCAGGAGCAGTTTATTAATATGTGCTGTAAAGAATTTTGATTTTCCTTCTTTCCTTTCTCTTGCCGCCTGAGAAAATAAAAAAGATAAATAAGACAAAAATGTGGAAAATTAAAAGAAGCAAACAGCCAGTCTTGCACTCAAAAGAAGCGTGAAAATTATGCCCAATAAAATCATCCACATTTTCCTCTATTTTTCTCTCCCCACTTTTTTCGAGCATGAAATTCAATATATTATTTTATTATAACTTCTCAACTACTGCTCCTTGCAAATCAAAATTATAAGCATTCCAAAATTGTAGATTTAACTTATATTATAAACCATTCATTCAGTTCATCATTTTGTGTCTGTCAACACTTCTTCTAGTATTCTAAACAAAGGCATAAAATAATTTGAAATGGAATCTAAATGATTATGTTTTATTTTCAAGGGCAAAAGGTAAAAAGAAGTGTGATGTTTTTACCTTTTTAAAATCTATTTTTTCTTTATGGTGGGTTTTGTTTCTCCTCTTTTGACTTTTTGTAATGTTCCTTAAGTGTCAGATAATAAATTTACTTACGTCTGTAAAAGTAAAAAGCCAATTCAGCCCGTAGAGCCAAATCTTACATTATTATGTATCCAACTGTCTGTAGCATGTAGCAAAACAGTTGGTAATACATTATCTCCTAGACAGGACACTAATATCTCACAAATTTTACTTCCCAGCCAATGTTCCCTTTAACTTTTTGTAGTCTGTGCGCGCAAATTTGTTCGTATTGTGCAAAGTTTGCCAAAAAGTAACCCAATTGTGTGCACATAAAGAGATTGTTTGTTTTGTGCATACTGCTCTTTTCCATTGGTGTGCACAAACATTTCTAAACTGTGCACACCTTTTCTCCCTGATCCGGCATTGTGCTCCTTAGGAACATATATGTAACATGGAGTTTCCCTACTCTACCCAGGTGCAAAGTGGCATCGTTGGTGGAGTGGTTAAGCTGCTGGACTGGGGCTCATTAGGTCCCGGCTTTGAACCCTGGCAAAGCCAGGCCCGCTGTTGTGTCCCTTGGGAAAGACACTTAACACGCATCTCCCCCACTCGACCCAGGTGAAAATGGGTACAAGCACTAGCTTGGGAGTAAAAACCTTCCTTAGACTAGCGTCCTCTCCAGGACTGGGCTGAAATGGCCTTGAAGGAACTTTACCTCCTAGGTGTAAATGGGTACAAGAACTAGCTTGAGAGTAAAAACCTGCGTCCTGGCCAGGAGGTGATTATTATCACCTCTTCGGCTTCACGCTATTGAAACCGGCATAAGCTTCAGCTCAGCTCTGTGGGCCTTAACGGCCTTGAAGGAACTTTTTATCACCTAAGTCACTTATCCGTACCTTCTTCATGACTTCAATAGATTCTACCAGTTCAGGTGGAAGTTGACTAGGAGTTGCGTGGTCTTTTCTTCCGATTGATCCTCTCCTCCTTTTTTCTCTTCATCGCCAGACTTGCTAGATGACTCATCTTTCATTGCTTCCTCCAATATGGAAGAATATATATTCTGACAACAGAAAACATTGATAATTAATTTAACTTGAAATAACCCCTTTACGGCAAATGACAAAGAGTCCGTCCATCGCCTTTCTGGTGAAGTGTGACGGTAGTTTTGCAAACTCAAAACTGGTGTCCATGGAATAATTTCATCCTCATCTCTGTGAGTCTCTACATTTTTGGGATTTTTAAAAACATGGTTAGCCTTAATTTACGTACTTTTCAAGGTAGCAAATACAGATTTATAGGCTCAAAACAGAAAGAATGTACGTTGATTATTTGAAATCTATCCTGTCCACTATTGCGGTGATCTCAGGGTAAATTAAGAGGAAACAGCAAGACGAAAGATAAATGAAAGAAGGAAAGGAAAGAAATAGCACTCACCAGCAGTGCCCGCCAACTGCCCGCAGAACGTACATAATGCGAATTTTAAATACTTGCTGGCAGTTATTTAATACATGAAAGATGAAAGAAGAACGATGAAAGCAATATGAAAGAATGAAGGGACTATCAGGAGCACCTACCAACTGCCCACATATCTCATAACGCAATTTTTTTTAAAAATATTTAAAACCGGAATATTGTCTTATATGCGAGGCATTCATTCATTTTGTTCAGCCTCTATGTTTATATTTGTTTAAACAGGAGATCAATTAAACTGCAGCGGCTGAACTGTTAAGAGATCTGAAAAGATACGTAGGTGGTTAAATAGATTATTAGTCAGGAGGGAGAGAGGGAGAGGGAGAGGGAGGGAGAGAGGAGAGAGGGAGAGAGAGGGAGAGAGAGAGAGAGAGAGAGAGAGAGAGAGAGAGAGAGAGAGAGAGAGAGAGAGAGAGAGAGAGAGAGAGAGAGAGACAGACAGACAGACAGACAGACAGACAAACAGACAGAGACAGACAGACAGAGACAGACAGACAGAGACAGACAGACAGACAGAGACAGAGAGAGAGACAGAGAGAGAGACAGAGCCAAAGAGATAGGGCGGGATACTGAGACAGATAAACGGACAGACAAAGTTTCATTTATTTGCATTGTCACTTCTAAGTGGTATCTTTTTTCAAAACATGCATGACCATAAAGCAAATACTGAAAGAAGATTACCTGAACGGCTGCAGGGTCTTCTGGAGTAGGTGAAACGTTGTTGCCCTCACGATTTGATGCATTACTGATGGGAGCAGTTGTTACGGAGGTTGTAACGGTCGCTGTGGGTGTGGTAGCAATCGCAGAAGACACATCAGAACGTGAAGGGCTGACAACTGACGTCACAGTAGTTGAAGGGACCGGAGGTTTCACATTTGGGTTATTACTTTGACTACTTGGAGGAACTGGTTTTGGTTCTTTTGCTGTCTTTACTATCGATGCGTTTTTCCTGAGGTTAAAAATTGAGGACAATGTTACACAATACCCAAGTACAACATAAGGACATTATATATGAGGAGACAAGACTTACAACAGCATCCCTCCATTCTATTACAAGATTAGTTTTTGTCATGGCCAAGGTGAACAAATGAAGAAACTTCTAAACCTGCATTCATGCCTGTTGCTACTGACGGTAATTTTTCTAGATCGTGCCTTATAAAAGACATTAACTAATCTTAAAAATTGAAAATTATTTTTCCTTATGACGGGTGACAAAACAAAACTACACAATCCATCACAAAAGTAATCTTGTCAATCGTTTTTTCGAGAAATCTTAAATGTCATTTAAAGTTGAGTTTTTCCTTTCAATTTTTGTATATATATTACAATTGACACATCTTGATAATGTATTGCATGTCAAATGAAATTATCAATGATGATATAAAACATCATGTTGAAATGTTGTGAGACAAAGCTGTCATGTATACAATACATATAATCATTAGACTGTTTATTCTAATCTTCTTCTGATTCACTCCTTTTACTATTAATTTCCCTCTCTTTCGAAATTAATCTTCTACAAAACATATATGAGATAAGATGTCTTTATTTGTCTAAAAGAAAATATATGATGACATGAGAAGATTCAGAGATGGATTATGAGAAAAATATGGTCAGAATTTAAAGCAGTAACTATTAACTCTGTGACAAGGCTGGTACTTACTGCTTATGAAGGTCAAGATTCTTTTTCTTCTTTTTCTTCACAACTTCCCCATTGATACCTTTCACTAGTTTCTTTTTTCTTCTTTTCATCTTCTCTCTCAAGTAATCGCTTCCTCTGATAGAGTGTCAAACAATAACAATTTTTTTTTAAAAAGAACATTGTATTAAATGCTCAATATATATGTATATATGCAAAGTGTACAACTAAAGTTCAAAAGTATTGAGTAAAGTAATTAAACATAAACTAAGTCACATGTCAGCTATCACATGATTTGTATGGAGTAGATTCTATTCCATGTGATTTAGGCAGGTGGTAGAATTTACAATCTGATAAAACAATTTTTTAATTCATTGTTATATTCAGTTAAGACATGATTAATTCCATAGACAAGTTATCTTCAAAAGACGAAATTTTGCTTTCGCATCAATTTTTTTAAAACAATAGATAATTATGGGTAATTCCTTCAGAAAACAAGGCTTGTAAGCTGTATATTATATCTTTCGGCAAATTTGCGTGTTGTTCACAAAGATTTAATTTTGCTTGAAGTCTATTAGCCATAGACGCTCACACCTCCAAGACTGTCACTAGGATGTTATCAGAATTTGATCTTTTGCCTTTTATTCTTATAAAACAATGTATATCTCTGTTTCTATAAATTTGATAAGCTTTACCACTACTTTGTGTAATTTCATGTTATTGTGCAAAAACCAAAACAACATTCAAAGAAGTTAAAGAAAAACCTAATGCATGTGTTATCTCCATACCTTCAAAGCGTGGTATTTTTTATGTATGTGGCTTCACCTGTTTCTTCCTCGCTATCAGACTCAATAATTGCCTGGAGAAAGAAAATTGAAATCAGTGTACGCCATTATTTTAAATATAAAATCTTATATTATCCATGATTTACCAACATGGAAGAATGGAATTAAATTGTACATAAGATATTTTTTCCATTACCATTCCCATAAAATCACAGAATTAAACAAAATCAACAATAAACAAATAAAGAAGCAAAGAAAAGGCCACCCATTGAAAATTCAAGAACCTGTATGAAACATGATTCTTTATCATTATATGAAAGTTTACATGTAAAACATTACCTAAATTTAACTCTCAAACAAAAGGAACTTCTCTTCAAAAATAAGAAACGAATCAAATATAAATATTTATGCTTCACATCAATTCATCAAAGAAAAGAAAAAAGTAATGATTAAAAATAAATGTTTAAAATTTTAAAGTTTAAAAAGTTAATCATATACCCTTTTCTTCTTCTTCTTCTGTTGACCCTGAAAAGCATTGCTATCAGTGGAATCGTTTGAGATTGAACGGAAATCGAGCTTTCCTTGGTTGATATAGAAGCCTCCATACTTAGTGGTTAAGGTGGATGGAATGACCTCTATCATACTGAGAAAAACAAAATGATACAATTATCAAATTAACCTTGGTAAGTGTTCAGGCTGCTCTCTTGATAAAAATCAGTGATAAATATTTATAGATATTTATTGATGATGAAAGTCTCTAAATTCATAAGTCCGTTGGAGGAAGCTTTTCAGAAGAGACAATTTAAAGTTTCAAACTAAACAGGATGTTTGTATTGCAAAATTAGATCATGTGACTAAAAACAATATTTCTATTGGCTAAATTGGTCCGCTATTTAATGGTAAGTCAGCAACAGCCTTACAATGCATTGAAGACCGAAAAGTGTCATTTGAAAAGTCGCAGACTTACCAATTTAAACTTTTCACCATCAATTTTTTTTCTTTCTAAATGAACATAGAAATTACTCCATGGCTTTCCTTCCATCTATGACTTTTAACACGACAATGACTTTAAGTGAGCATAATGGTGACCAGGCCTTTGCAGACAAGAAAACTAAGTTCCTATGTAAATGAGTTCTAAAAAAAGAAGAAAATGGATTTATAGGCCATAGCCCCGCACAAGTGCAGACTCACTGACTGCACATCATTTACCCCACAGCAGGCCACTTCATTCAAAGTTCTTCTCAACTTCATGGGGAGTATACAGTGGGCCAAACATAGACCGTGCGCAAGTTGCGCCACTGTCGGTGACTACAGAAACGTACATAGTGGTAAGCATAAACCATGCCCAAGTCCCGCGCATGCACAATACGGTCTAAAATCGGCAATTTGCGCCCGTGAAAAAATGCACTAACACCACTTACGCACGAATTTTGTCAAGGGAAATAATAGAAAACAAGAAAATTTGAGTTCTACATCGAAAATAAAAAAGAATTTCAACATGACTGCTGGTTTTTCTTTGTTTTTCTTCATCTCATGGATCCTTTTCTTTGTTTTTCTTCCTCTCATGGGTCCTTTTCTTTGTTGTAGGAATAATAGCTAGGTCTATATTAGACTAGATGTCGTTTTTGTTAAGATTTTTTTTTCTTTTAAACATGCAGACTTGAAAATAGATCTAGTCATAGATATCATGAGACCCAAATATATGTAGATTAAAAATGGAAGTAAATTGAAAATTTGAGGTCTTTGGTTTTTTTAAACAGAGAGACAGAAAAGACTAGATCTAGATCTAAACAATTAAAACATGATAGGAAAGGTGGAGAAGACAAAAAAGACAGAGAAATGTGACAATGGCGTGGCAGAAAGAAAGGTGAAAAAAAGACAACAAAGATATGAAAGATAAAGAAAGAAAACAAAAAATTTTTAAATGAAGAATCAAGTTAGGTGATGAAAATGCAAAACAATCAGAAAGACAACAAAGACGGAGAAGATGTAAAGAATTACAAAAGACAGCAAAGACAGAGAAGTTGACAGAATTGAAGAAAGACGTAGAAGACAAAAAAAATGGAAGAAATACGAAGAAGACAAACAAACGGAAGATAAATGGCAAAGACGGAGAAGATGAACAAATTTAACGAAGACGGAGAAGATGAAAAAATTGAAGAAAGACGGAAAAGACCAAAAAATTGAAGAAAGACGGTAAAGACAGAAAGAATGAAAATTTGAAGACAGACGGGAAAGGTGGAGAAGGCAAAAAAATTGAAGAAAAGCTAGACAGAGAAGACAAAAAAATTGGGGAAAGACGACAAACATGGAGAAGTCGAAAAAATTTTTAAAAACAACAGAGACGGAGAAGAAAAAAACACCAAAGAAAGATGGTAAAGCCGAAGAACATGAAAGAAATTGAAGAGAGACAGAGAAGATGAAACAATTTAAGACAGACAGAGAAGACGAAAAATTGAAGAAAGACGGTAAAGCCGATGAAGACGAAGGACAGGGAAGACGGAAAAAAATGAAGAAAATCGACAGTGACGGAGAAGACAAAAAAATTGACAAAAGACGCTAAAGAAGGAGAAAACGACAAAATTGAAGAAAGAAGGAAAAGACGAAAAATTTAAGAAAGACCTCAGACACAAATAATTGTAGAAAGACGAAGAAGACAAAAAATCGACGAGAGACGGTAAAGAAAGAGAAGACCAAAAAATTGAAGAAGCAACAGAGACGGAGAAGACGACAAAGAAGGAGAAGATGAAAAAATTGAAGGATGACGGACCAGACAAAAGAATTGAAGGAAGACGGAGAAGATGGAGACGAAGAAAATTATTTAGAAAGACAGGAAGGCGAAAAAATTGAAGAAAGACGGAGGTCTTTCTTGCTTTGAAAAAAACCACAGAGAAGACTAATAAAATTAAGAGAGGTGGAGAAAACGAAAAAAACGGAGAAATGTGACAAAACATAACAAAAAGAAAAAAAAGGTGAAAAAAAATTAATGCTACAAAGACATGAAAGATAAAGAAAGATGGAGAAAAAAAATGAAAAATCAAATAAGGTGATGAAATTACAAAAGATGAAAAAAATGACAAAAAAAGAAGACGAAGAAGATAAACGCAACAGGCGACAAAGACAGAGAAGATGAAAAGAATTAAAAACGACAGAAAAGACAAAGAAGACGAAGAAATTGAAGAAAGATAGAAAAGACAAAAAATTGAAGAATGACGGTAAAGATAGAAAAACGAAATTTTTTTAAGAAAGACAGAGAAGAAAGAGAAAAGATGGAATAGACGAAAATATTGAAGACAGGCGGAGAAAATGAAAAAAATCAAGAAAGACGGTAAAGATGGAGAAGATAAAAAATTTGAAGAAAGACAGAGAAAACGAAAAATTGAAGATAGATGGTGAAGACGAAAAAATTGAAGAAAGACAGTAAAGACGGAGAAGATAAAAAAATTGAAGAAAGACAAAGAAGACAAAAATATTGAAGACAGACGGAAAAGACGAAAAATTAAAGAAAGACAGAGAAGACGAAATTTTTTATGAAAGACGAAAAATTGAAGAAAAAACAGAGACGGAGAAGACAAAAACATTGAAGAAAGACTGGTAAGCCGAAGAAGGTGAAAAAAATTGAAAAGAGACAGAGAAGACGAAAAAAATTAAGACAGACGGAGAAGACGAAACATTGAAAAGGCGGTGAAGACAAAAACAAATGAAGAAAGACGAACAAGAGAAAACAATTTGGAGAAAGTTGTGAAGATGAAAAATTGAAGAAAGACAAACAAGACAAGAAAATTTGAAGAAAGACATGAAGATGAAATAATTGAAGAAAGACAGAAAAGATGGAGAAGACGAAAATATTGAAGATACTGGAGAAGACGAATAAATCTAAGAAAGTCGGAGAAGACGAAAATTCAAGAAAATCAACAAAGATGGAGATGACAAAACATTGAAGAAAAACAGAGAAGTCGAAAATTTGAAGAAAGACGGAGAAGACAAAAAAATTGAAGATAGACGGCAGGACGGAGAAGATGAAAAAATTAAAGACAGAGATGACGAAAAAAGTTATGAAAGACAGTAAAGAAGGAGAAAACGAAAAATTAAGACAGGAGGAGGCGAAAAATTAAGACAGATGAGGAGGCGGAAAAAAATTGAAAAAAATGACAGAGACGGAGAAGACGAAAATTGAAGAAAGACAGTATAGCCAAAGAAGATGAAAAAATTGAAAAGAGACAAAGAAGACGAAAAAAATTAAGAAAGACGGAGAAGACGAAAAAATTGAAGAAAATCACACAGAGAGAAGATGAAAAACATTGAAGAAAGACGGTAAAGCCAAGAAGACGAAAAATTGAAGAGAGACGGAGAAGAAAAAAATTGAAGAAGACAGAGAAGATGAAAAAATTGAAGAAAGACGGCAAAGACGGAGAAGACAACAACATTCAAGAACAGTGACAGACGGAAAGCATGAAAAAATTGAAGAAATATGAGAAAAAAAGAAGACGAAAAAGGTAAAATGAGGTGATAAAGATCTAAAAGAAATTGAAAAATATGATGAGGATAACAAGTGAAGACAACAATGGCAAAGAAAACGAAAAAGACGAACAGAAGAGAGAAGAGAGGGTGCAGAGATTGACAAGTCAGTTTCCATGTTGAGGTTATGTTTATGGATTGGATTCATGTGGATGAGTAGGCCTAATTTCAGCAGAAAGCTGAGCATGTGTTTGACATAGATTGGTAACGGTAGATCGAATTAGCTGTAAATGTCTGGATCTTAATCTCTTCCTACACATGGAAAGTCTCTGATTCTGACAAAATTTTCATTCATTTTCATGCCATGTCAAATTTGAAAGTATTGGATTTCTGTCATGAACTGTTCTTCATCTGAAGTAAAAGCTCAAATGAGGTTTGAAACTGATTGAATCTGATTTCGAAAATAGATTCAATGAGGGAAACGTTATCATTATGAGCAGTACGCATGCACGGTAAGTGAAATACAACCACTTAGAAACCGCGAACACTGCGCCGACGCAGCTAGTTTCACGCTCATTTTAGACACGCAGTCTTAGTTTACCGGCTGGTGCAAAAAAGTTCTGCACGTTTACGTGTGACAAGAGCTGTGCCATGCGCAAACGCAAGTTGCGCACAGTCTATGTTTACGACCCAGTATGGCAGCCTGTTAGGCGCTTTGTACTAATACTCTAAAATGTTTTTCTACCTATAGCTGGGTATTCATTAATACCTGAGTCAAGTGAGGAAAGCAGAGTGAAGCACCTTTTCTAAGAGTACAATGTTTTGAAAACGAACACCTGGATCAAACATGGGTTTTGAATCAGTGTCGTCGTGATTACAAGCTCACAATACTACGGTTTCGCTACAACGCCTTATATTTATAGGATGGAAGCAGGAATTTAATATATTAATTGAGGTGTATGTTTGTGGTGCAATGTGCCACATGAAAAGAAAAAAATTGAAAGGCCTTGAATTAGGAGAGAACATATTTATGTGGTTTTGTTAGTTATACGTTTATAGAGTATAAATTTCATGGTGACAAACGTAACTTTCATAGTCAGAAGTTATATGCTTCTCGCCTGACAATTTTGCAAAGTTTTGCCGCCCATGATATTTGTATAATAACTTGAACATGTAACGTTCTCGCCCACTAGTGCTGTCAGCGATATGTGTAGGCTATAACTGTTAGAATATTTTATTGGCAGGTCATAATTCATCCTAAGTAAATAGAATATTTTGAGTTATAGCAATAAAAGAGGAATTGAAAGAAAATTGATATATATAAAGTTATATCCCCCTTCTCACACAAAAAACACAACAACAAAAAATCAAACTCAATTTATTTCCGAAACGATCATGTAGCTAACGGTTGTTTCACAAGTTGGTTAAAGTTATATTGGACTGGAAATCGTGGAATTTGTAGTTATACGATTAGAGCAGCAAACTAAGACATGCAGCATCTTATATATGTTTAGAGCATGTTAGAAAATGACGTGTTTTTATTGGTCAATTTTTTTTCAAACAAAAGTGGGATGAACAACTTTCAAATTACTTTATGTTGGTGCAAACAGAACGAAAATCCAAAGCTTTTTTTAATATACATTTATAAAATGACACAAACGATAAATAACATGTTATACAAGCATGTAGATCTAGTCAGGACTCAAAATTGAGGTTACGCGTACGTTTGAAGGTTACCAGTACCGGTCCAACTTTTTAATTATAACGCACATTGAATGCATCCGTTAGGTGAATGAAAATTGTACTCAAAGAGCTGGATACAATGAAAACTTCCTCCATTAAACGCCACTTCTGGTAGAAAAATTGCTCGAATGAAAACGATCCTGGGATCATTTAGGACCTACAGGCAGCAAAAAGTAGGACGAACTCCCAGATCAACCTTACATGTCTTTGATGGACATCTAGGTAAGAACAGAAACAAATATAAACAGTGCTGCTAATGGACATGCAAAGGTTTCATTTCTTGAAAAGTTAGTCTTTAGAGTATTTGTTTGAAATATTTACAAAACCAAATATTTCATCCATAATAAAATAGGAAGGGGGAGGAAGCATCAGAGACAGACACACAAAGAGAGAGAGAGAGAGAGAGAGAGAGAGAGAGAGAGAGAGAGAGAGAGAGAGAGAGAGAGAGAGAGAGAGAGAGAGAGAGAGAGAGAGAGAGAGGGAGGGAGAGTGTGAGAGAGAGAGAGAGAGAGAGAGAGAGAGAGAGAGAGAGAGAGAGAGAGAGAGAGAGAGAGAGAGAGAGAGAGAGAGAGAGAGAGATGGAAGACAGCGTGTTTATACATAGGCTTACAGCTTCTGTATTGTCTATAAAGGAATCTTCTGTATCATAGCCTTCTCCCAAATCATAGTAATCATCCATGTCCTGAGTCCGTTTCTTGCCAGATGATTTAAAAGATTTGTTTCCCTGAAAGAAGCAAAAATGGAAAAAAGACTTCAATAAAAGTACTGAATAATGGGAGGAACAACATACATGGTTCCCTCAGATGACATTCAAATCAAGTATTCTTATTTGTGAAATAGCATTTTATACATTATTAATGCAAAAGAATGACACTGGTTTAGTATGATGAAGTGAATGAAATGATCCCATGAGAATAAATCATAAAAATATGTATCATCGTGAAACTGTTTAAACGCACAAGTCTGCATGACGTAACTTTTCAGGAGAAGCAAAAAAAACGTTACAGATTATTAAATAGGCCTGCAAACACTATGTTTTATATTATGCTTTTTGAAATACAATGCAATAACAACTTTAGAATGTAGTAAATGGAAAGATATATATATATATATATAATCATATGTTGCACAAAACAGATTTGTACGATTAAAGTTGAACATTTTGAAAGAGAAGTAAGTCCAGTCCTTGACCTACAAGGTTAGAGTTTCCGAGGCGGGATCAAAAATGGAAATCTGCGTTTTGGATCATAAAATGGAAATCTGCGTTTATATTTAACTGTAGCTTTTCTATTGGTTCAAGGCCTCAAATATTTATAAAAAACACGAAAGATGTGTACATTTAGCCTTTAGAATGACAAGTCTCATATCCCATATTTATCGTTCAGACAGTTTCACTGACAATATTTATGTAAATTTATCATGATAAACGTATATCTGTAGAATTTTCAGCAAAGGCCACAAATTAATTTCTTCATTCCTTCAATGAAGGATTACAACAACAAAAATTAATATGGTCCAAGAAAAGAAAAAGATTCATTTAACATTTGTGTTTGTAAACACATAGCATATTATATCATATCTCTATAAATACCATGCATGTGTATGTATGAGTGAGTATGAAACTAAATCATACCATCTAGCTGATATAAGGAAATAATAGTTTACCAAGACTTACATATTTTTCTTCAAACTGTTGGGCAATGCGGACGACATCTGCATCATCATTCTTGTTGTCATCGAATGGGTCATCATTTACAGGTCGCTGCTCTGAAAATGAATGGATCATGAAAGAATGGTATCAGTGGATCTATAAAGCGGAAACATTTTTAACATTGGAAACTGGGAAAGGATAAATGTTTATCTCAAATTTCCTGGGGGACTCGGTAGTCCAGAGGCAAGGTGTCGGCCTCCCAACCAAAAGGTGGAGGGTTTGAACCCCTCCAATAATGAAAAGTTTCCTCAAGTTTTTTTCGAGCAAAATCTACACCCCTGGTCCTGTGTGCATATAACAACACTCTGTGCACGTAAGAAATCCCTTGGCTGTTTTTAGTGTTTACAGGGCAGTCCGGACAAAATTTTTAATCTTACCAAAACCCCGAGATCACATTGGTTGCCGATGTGGGTAAATCAAACCAAATCAAACTTCCTATCTTTTAAATCAAACTTCTTGGGGAGTGGGTAACAAATTGCATCTAATAAGCAGGATTCAGTGGCAGCCATTTTCCAAGAGAACCAGTCGTCAAGGCTGTGGGTCTAGTTAACATAGGTTTTATTTAATATTTAAGAAACAGCAGTTAGTTGCTTTCTCTAGGTTCCTGACTGAACTAAAACTTGGTTGTTTACGAAAGGTTACAAATTGTATTTATATGATATTATTAATTTTATTCTTTGCTTGCGCTGACTTACATAGATCTAGGTATAAATCTTAAGGATAACTTTCATAGTCCTGAATTATAAATAAAAAAACATGTGCAGTGAATATCTTGAGAGGCAAATTGTTAACCGCCCATTCTGTTTTTCATTCAAGCGAAACATTACTTAGAACAGGAAAGGGATATTTTTTTTAAATATAAAAAGATGTGTCACGAGGTCAATCAGTACTTGATGGTTGACGCCTGAAGACCCCACCAAAAAAAAAAATGTACTTTCACATCAAGCAATGGACGACACGGGGGAAATACCAGGGCATTTGAAGTTTCTCAAAACCCAATAGCAAAATTTAACATCAGTCAGAGAGAAAGGGGATGGAATTTGATTTGATTTTACCCAGATTCACAACTAAGATAATCTCGGGAGGAGATGGCAAGAGCGAGAGAGAGAGAGAGAGAGAGAGAGAGAGAGAGAGAGAGAGAGAGAGAGAGTGTGTGTGTGTGTGTGTGTGTGTGTTTATTACATTGCACTGCAAGTTACATCGTCCACGCTATCATATTTATATGTATGTCAGAATGATAAAGAATAAGATGAAGAACATAAGAAAGTAAGAAAGAACAAGGATGAGAAAGAAAAGAACAGAGAGAGAGAGAGAGAGAGAGAGAGAGAGAGAGAGAGAGAGAGAGAGAGAGAGAGAGAGAGAGAGAGAGAGAGAGAGAGAGAGAGAGAGAACTGAGTAGCTATGGTACTCTAAATTCTCTCCTTGTTGAAAGGATGAGATCCTTTCTTTTGAACGAAAACAAAACTACATTAAGATGTCCCGCAAGGATTTGTCTTGGGTCATGTATTCTTCTTTATATCCATATTGACCAAAACCTTTCACCATGTACCATACCGTTAAGACTTTTTTGCTAATGATGGTATCTAGATTAGTTCTAGCATCCTTGATATTACAAGGAATGGGAGAGAACGTGGGAAATGGAGTAAGTTCCATAAGATAAATATCAAGAAGCCTACTAAAAATGTGTACAAGAAAACAGAGTAAAATCAAACCATAACATATATTATAACCATGGACTACTGTAGTCCCTGCTTATAACCAAAAACTCAAAATAATACAGTGCAAAACTAGATTCTAAATCTAATCAAAGACAAAAATGGCGATGGAAAGAACAACATAGATCTAGAGAACTGTGCATAAAAGCAAATATGGCCTCTTGCCTTTACAATTGTCCTAAAGATGTCAAAGAGAAGCGTTTTGTTTTTATTTAAAGTAATTAGTAAAACCAGTCTTAGATTATGGTAGCTGTGTCCGGGGACCCACAGCACTAGACCTCGACCCGCACACACACAAATTGAAAAAAATGCAAAAGAATGCAGCCCACTTTGTAATTAATCAATGTTTTCCCTCTCCATAATAACTGACTAACTCAACTATTGATTACAATTAACGTCAAAACCAATTCTTTTGAATTTACCTACACACTGTCAATCTAATCATGATCTTTAATCAATGTGTAATGTGTTCAATATATGTTGGCTGTTTGTTCCACGGCCTTACTGTGCTAGGAAAAAATGAGTGCAGGTGACAATTATTTCTAATTAAGACTGGTTTTACAAAAGACTTGTAGCACTTCTGTTTGACATGTTTAGGACAGGTGAAAATTTTTTAATTGCAAACAGAAATCACTCAGTAGTAGCAATGAAACTTTAAAACAAAATATATAGAATAAATTAATATGCATTAGGCTACTTTTAATTCAAATAAATTAAATTCAACTTTTTTTAAACCAACATACACAATGACAGTAATACATGTAGATTACTCAAGAACTGAGGTGTTCAGATGTGTAGAAGAAGAAACAGAAGAAGAAGAAGAAGAGGAAGAAGAAATCCGCAGATAAATCAAAATCACCATAGACCTAGTACATACATTTCGCCAACGGTTTGGGAATTAAATTTAGATTTAGATCCAATATCCAAATATAGGTCTAATTTAGAAGGATTTAGACCAGTCAGCTGAATGGTGCACGACGAGGTGCTTTTCTTGTAAAACTAATATGCTGCGAGGCTGCGAGAAAGCTTCAGCACGAACACCACATTGAAGGGCAAACGAGTACGCAGTGTTTAACACGAACCATGTCATTCCGCGAACAACTAGACGAGCGCCGTGGCTGCGAGTGCTGCATAGCCCGCCACGCTTTCGTTTGGGTGAAGGTCCAAGGAGCCTTTTCGACGACATCGATGAAGACGACGACGATCCCCACCGCCCGACGAGATCAATTTGCCGATGAATCGATGCCAGTCCGGCATGACCAACCCCTTTATGCACGCGCGGCGAGCGACGGCTGGTTTTGAACCCCAGCCGATCCACCTCTCACCACCAAGCCAGAGTAGCTCCCGTTGTCAGCGAGGCCCGCCGGCGCTGCACCACCCCAGAGCGCGATTGGATACGATACGGCGTGTCGTGGCCTACTTGTGACTCCACCCCTTTGCTCGTTAACCTACCCGTCACCATGGTATCCAACTTTTTTAAAATCACATAATCTTTTTTTTTACCATTACAAAAACCTTTTGTTTTTTATTTGAGAGTTTAAATAATATTCTCATAAAAACTAAATTAAAATTTACGATTGGAAACAGGCTACAAAAAGTTTTAAAAAATCACCACACTGAAAAAAATAGAGCATATGAGGGATTCGATTGAAAAAGGAAAATGTGTCCTTACTCTTTCCTCGCATAAACCAAACAATACACATTTGTCATTTAATTAATCTGTTATTGACACCCCCCCCCCCCCCCCCAAAAAAAAAAAAAACAACAAACATTTCTTACCCCAAAAGCTAAAAAAAAGAATTCACATCAAGTGTGTTTGTACATGAGTGCGTGGTGGGGAGGGTGGAGATTAATGAAAGTGTGTAAATGTGCGTTTCATGAGAACACACTTTACGTTACGTCACATAACAATACTAAAAATAATCTAAATCAAAGTCTTTTAAAATGTCAACTTTCTTTTTTATGTTTACCTCATAATGTTATCTGTCCACCATGCTTCTTCAAGACAACAATATCACCACGACAAGTAATACTGACAACGTCAGCGACACACATTAAACTGAACACATGTCATTAAAACAACACACACATGCAACTTATGTATGGGTGATGAAAATGTGTGTGGAGGGGGGTCATAACTAATTATACAATTTGAATTAAACACCATAAATAATACCTAACGTAATGGCCATACATCAAGACGTTATCAGTGTAAATCTAAGATACAGCAGATCTAGATCTATTCAAGATCAGGAATCCACTCGGTAAGGATAGGGGCACATCTAGATCTACACTGGATCTATAGCTTCGATACGATAACCTGATCTGCTTGTGGAAATCGTTAGTCTTCAACGCAAGGAGGCCTTGGCCGCGTTAGCCTAATAACCTATGTTACCACTGCAAGGCTAAACTTAGGCCTTCCTCCTCTTCTTTCCAAGGCCCTTGTCCATCAACTCTGTTTGAGAGAAAAACAACTACACAGCAACTTTTACACACATCATAATTCTGAGCGTTTGCAGGCCATGATAAAATATAGCCTAGAAAGTAGTCAAGTAATCAGAAAGGGAGGGAGGAGGCAGAGGTGAATGGAGGCACATGGGACTAGGAGCAAAAATAGTCCGAAAGATGGATGAGAGAAGGGGATCCAGTAGCCATATTTCATTCATCAAACCGTTACCCTGGTACTGTCCATGAGCATGATGTTTAGATAAACATAATACACTGATTAATTGAAAAACAGTAATGAATGAGCACCTACAAAGGGACAGCATAGCTCATCGGGATAGTTAGTTTTCATCTTAGATGAATGCCTTTAGATCCCTGGTTAAAGCAAAGTTCAACATGGCGTGGATTCTAGTTGTGGTTTGGACAGTTTGTATGCCGGTGTGAAGCTATGGTTGTGCTGATAGAAAGAATAGGACTTGGCCTGAGCAGCCATATCCAAACAGGGGGGTTTCACAAACAGTGAGGTTGGGGCATTTGACACGAAGAGTACCATGAGAGGAAACACACCAAAACAGGTGGACATTCTCCTAAAATATCAATCAAAAGGGGTGTTCATGGTATTAATTACAGAAATTAAATGTCATACTTGACATAAATCAAATAAACGTTAATCAGTATGTTTCATGAGATAAGTTTTAGGTCAAATTTGCTTACCTTTTCGCTTTTGACCAAGTCTGTGAACGAATACCAGGGCAAGATGTTGAGTTAGATTCTCCGAGGGATAAGACGAATCTAAAGGTTAATGACTCCTTTTTCACTTTATTTTCCTTTTCAATCGGTGGGACAGAACTTAGAGTTACTCTCCTAATATCCGTCATAATGAAATATTATGTTTTCTTAGTTTGAGAGGCATATTTTGGATAACTATCCCCTGTCTTCTGTCGGTGAGGCTGAATCTACCGCCATTTTGCGTTGAGTGACAACGAAATGTACTTCTTTTCCGGAAGGGAACCCCATGGTTGAGTTAATTTATAGGGGGTCAAGTCGGTGTTGGTGGGGATTTTCCCTTTGACACACTTTATATCACCTTATAGTATGCTCATATTAGCTGTATTTATAGTTTAAAGAATAATGATTCATATCTGGAATAAACAATTTAAGATTTATCGAAAACAATTGTTAAATTGTGAAAAATATCAAAGCGTGCTGACGGGTGATTAAAGTTAGGATATGTCCTATGAACTATGACCTTGGATTTCCTTATTGTTATGGTAGACCAAAATAGTAACAACACGCGCAATGAGGTTACAAACATGGCATTGGCATGGGCGGTTTCGATGTTTGGATAATGAAGATTTTGTTTGTAATGGGGTTTTAGGTTGCTTTTGGGTTGGATTGTTTTTGGGTGGGGTTTTTCTTTTTTATTCTTTCTTTTTTCTTTTCTTTTTTTTTTTTTTTGGGGGGGGGTTTTGTTGGGTTGCCTTTGTGTGTGCGTGTGTGTGACTCGCTTGTATTCGTGTAACTAAATACATCTCTAGCCTAATGATTGATATAATGTGACTTTGATTTCACATAGGATATACATTGTAAAGTAAAGATGCAAATAGACATACCGTAGGCTAAATGACTTCAAGTTTTAATTAGCATGTAAGTGGCGAAGATTACGCTAATGCTACTATTAATTGTGAATAATATATTGTGGCTGAACAAACTGATTTCTGTTTTTCAGGAAATGAAAATGGGCATTTTATTTGTTAATGAAACATTTAATGCTAAATCTTATTCTGAAACACCAAACGCACGCGAACATTTTAAGAAACCAGGCCCTTCGTCTATGTGGATGATAAGCATGTAATATGATTATGTAAACCATACTCTAGATAATAATATGTAATATGAGGAAATTACAAAATTTCTTGGCTGTCAACTTGTTTGATTTGTATATCTTTTCATTTTGTTCTGTTGTATAAAAGCATGTTTTAGAGTTCGAAAATGTCGTGCTCTCGTGAGTGAGTTTGAAATCTACCGAATTTAATTTTATTATGGATTTTAATGCATCGCATCACAATGGGATGTGGGTGCATTGTTGTTGATCCAAGATTATATATAAACAAGTAGCCCTAATACTACATTTCAAAATGAGATGTCATGGATGCTACTGGTGATAGTCGGAAAACATCCCGTACCGATATGTTGATTGTTTCATCTTCCACATCTGCCAGTTAAATCACGCGTAAACGGTGTCACACAACTATGACTATGAGAGTTGAGAGATGAAGCAGATGACATGCCACTATTGCCACTTTTTTTTTGCTGACAGTCAACTGACAGGAGGATGGCCAGACTTTTTGTTTAGCGCTAGAAATGGACGACTTTTTGAACAGCCTGTCGCCTTTCCAGCACAATCTTAAAAACATACCTTTATTAAAATATGTTCCCCCTTTTCGTTGCAGAAGGGCAAAATGTATAAACTGTATTAATTCATTGGAGGAATATGGAATATCGGCAGGTTATTATTTGGAGATTTTGCTTGGTTTATGTGGAATATCTCACCAAAAAGACACCCCCCTTCTCTCTCCGCCCCCTCTCTCTTCCCTCCCCCCCCATTCACCCTGGGTTCGTGATACCGCATCATTGGTGTTTTTGTCATATGCTGAGGTTTGACCACTGATCAATTCATAATGCGTCTGATTTGTACAGAGCCCAGAGTCAATGTGCTGTGTAGGTTGCAGCTTATCAACGGTTTACTGCTTCCACTGATAATTTGTGGTCACTTTGAACATCAACCCTTTTGTGCTACGGTAACTGTATTATCAACTGAAACGCTTATGTCCAAATGATATGACCAGCATTTCGTTTGTTTGCTTGTTTGTTGTTGTGTTTTTGTGTGTGTATGTTTTGTTTTGAAATCAGCTCTCATTGTATATGAGATGAGTTTTTACTGTTTCCATTGATAAATTGTGGCCACCTTGAACATCAACCCCTTTGCCACTGCATTAACTGAAACGCTTATATGCAGACAAGCTTTATTACTATGACAAGTATTTCAGCCCCCCCCCTCCCTCTGTGTACCGGTATGTTTTGTTTTGCAATCAGCCAAAGCATAATTAGTGTATGTATGCAGTATTATATTTGCCGTTCTACTCTAAATCATACCACCCATAATACAGCGCCTTACTTAAAGAGCCCACTATAGTTTTTTTTGTAAAAGAGAAAACTACTTCGTCACAGAAGAAGCTGGTAAAACAAAGAGAATTAGAAGCACAATTTACATGCAATTAAAGAGCAAACCAGAAAAACCGAAAGTATAAAGACCAAGACAAAGCGACATCTGCTGCTTAGATGGTTTGGTCATGTAAACGATAAGGATGAAAGTAATGAAACTGAACTGTAAAATGTACGTTGTAAGCATACCAAATCTATGCTGAATGAAAACAAAACCCAAGGAAAATGCCTCATGCTGTTATCATAAATAGACCAGCAGAAATTGAGGACTTAAATTTTAAGTAATAGAAGTAGAAGTGTAGAAGCACTAAATAAATGTCAATGTAACATCCCTGAAGGAAAAAAAGCGCCAAAACGGGTTATATTGGAAAGAAAATAGGCAGTAAATTAATCCACAGGCACTGAAAGTAATGAAAGCTAAATTCAAAAAGATAAAATAAGAAACAAAGAAAAAAGATAAGAAAGAAAATGATAAAAGTAATGGTGTAAAACTGAACTTTAAGTAAGTAAGAGGTAAGAGAAAAGGATGACAGTGACATATTTTATTAATGCAATGATTACTACATGTAATAATAACAGCAAAATTTCACAGGCCCTCGAATCACATTATCAACCTCATCATACTCATACTAATTCATATAATTTGAAAAAAAAACCAAACAAGGCTTATTGTTCTTGATGCATTTTTATTTTGTGTTATAAAAAAAAAGAGATGAGTACAGGAAAATATCTGCTCTTGCGCATTGTATCCAATTATAGAGAAAAGAAATGATTTACAACTGAAACAAAGTATAAATTAATATAACAAAAAATAATCACAAACGAACATCATGGCAAACAGTGAATGAGCATGAAATGTGTACACAGAAAAGAAAGCATGCTAAATTTCACGAGATGAAAACAGAGCATGAATGAAGAACATCAACTCAAATGAAATATTCAACATTGCCCACATACAAGTATCATACTATGGTAAAGAGGGAAAAAAGCAACCAGCAAGGGCGTCTCCAGACAGAATACGAAAGAAAGACACCTGTACATATGTTACTATTACAATACAACATACATGTACTGTAGTAGAATGATTAATAAGGACGTGTAGTCCAGAGGCAAGTGTGTCGGCCTCTGAATCTCAACCAAAAAATCATGGGTTCAATCCCAAACCCCGGGTTGAAAAGTTTCCTAGAGCTTTCAAAAACCTTCCTCCTGACCATGTAGGCGGACCAACACCTAGTCCTATTGGAGACGGACAAAAAAGGAGGTCACTCTGTGCACGTTACAGATCCCTTTGGCTGTTTACAGGGCAGTCCAGACAAAATTAAATCACTTTAGTTGTGGATTGGGGTAAAATCAAATCAAATGAAGGATTGATGACGACATTAGTACCGTAGCAACCACTGAAACTGAACAAGATTAACACATGTATCAATATCAGAGACACATCTTGACCATGAGGAGGAAGTTATAAGCAAGCATTTAAATTTAAGGAATACAAGTGACTGAAATTTAAATATCCAAGTTAGCAATTACATGCTTTTTGAGCATAAATCGATACTTGATGATGGGACATTAATCTTTTGTCCTAGAGTTTCTTCTCTTGCGAACTAGTTATTTAACATTTAAAGACTTTGAGTATACATGTATATGTTTAAAAATTATACTTTACCCAATTTATTAGTCATGTGACCTGTTATGCAATCTTAAGCATGCAAAATGCATATACATAATAACTATATCCCCTCTCCACAAGAAATCTTATTATATCCCCAAGAGAAAACATAAAACAATAGACTGGTACTACAAAACTAAAAACAATTTCATACATACCCTTTTACTTCTTGTTGCGATGTAATATAAGATCTTAGTGTTGCCTGAGTCAGAAAACTTGTGCAGAAATCATAAATAATTTTGACAATATAAATCCTGTTTTCTGTCAGATTCAAAATGATGGTTCTAAGTTCTAGTACAAAAGCTTAACTAAAGCATTTCTTGGAAATTTCTAAATTTGTTAAAGCTGAATCCTCCTTGTCTTAATTATTTGCTTGGTTTTATTAACCCTGTCAACCACACAAGCGGTGATCTCAGATATTGCCAAAAGCAAGGGTCTTTTTAATCTCTACTACAATAGTCGCTGGATAAAAGCACACTCTGCATAAACATACGGTATGCATAAAAGCACGCTTTTTGCTGTCCAAAGGGCTAGCGTTTATCCAGTGACTATTGTACATGTAATACCAAGTATTATTTGGCCATTGATTGGGTCATGGTGGGAGAGAGTCATATTTCTGTAATTGTAACACAGAACAAAGGAATGACTCTATTAAATCACAACGCACTAATTGAAATTCACACTAATTATACATTTTCTTTAATGGTCAATAGTAGAGCAAATATGCAACACAAATCAAACTCAATCAATCTGTCGGAAATTATAACAGTATGATTTAATTAAATTACATCAAGCTATAATGAAAATGAAAAGACTTGTTTTTCTTACAATTTATACAATTTGAAACATGTTCAATGATTGCTCAGAAATAACCACATGGAATGGACAATGGCACATGAGATGTAACATGATACATGTATTATATAATACACAGTATTGTATTACATGTCATGTTATCTATTAATATTATGTTGACATAAATACACATATTTTGTTGTGACTATACAGTGCAACATTCATTCATCAAACTTGAGAATTTTTTTTAGTTTAAGTAGTGTTACTTGAGAAATCAACGAAAGAGAGGTGAACATTTGCAGGCATTGCATGACCAACTGACAAGGAAAACTGCTTTACTTCACAGTACAGCAAACTTATCAACAAATTTATATCGATAGATATCCCAATGTTGAAAGTTATTACAAAAAAGACAGTAACATTGTACATGTCAATGGTTACATTGGCTGATTCCACTTAAATGACACACAGGAATCTTGTACTTGTATAGGTGTGTCAGTGAGCACCATGAGAATTAAAAGCAAAAAGCAAAGGTGTGTGTGCCAAAGTTTTCTCTGCTGCTTCTCGATCTTCACTGTGTGAGAAAGAAAAACACTGCTAGGAAGAACTTGCATGATAAACAACTAGCCCAAAGAATCTGCCATCAAAACTACATGTATTTAACCATGACAAAAATAAAATACAAAGAAAACATAGGACATTGGTGATAAATCTATATTGTCCCTTGTTAAAAGTTCTGTGAAGTTTTAAATTGCAAATGTGTGATCAATTCAATGAATGCATGTTGCATTGTGTAACTTTAGCGGCAGAGTAAGAACAAATTATATTAATAATCTCAGCTTAAAATGAGACAGTTTCACAAGCAGACAGATCCTGTATTCAGTTATAAAAATTTATAATTATAGTTTATATGGTCTGAGCCATTAAAAAAAACCCCAAATATTTGAAATAATAACATAGTCACAACTGCCAACATGCACGCTGCGACAAGAAATGGTGCTTTGTGCTAATGTCGTCTTTTAGTAGAGATTTTTATATATATATATTTACATTGTGTTGGTGTTCTCTTTATTCTTATCTCATTTTGAAGTGAGTAGATTCTTTTTCTCTGATTTGAACTTCAACGCTATTATTGCTATAACTAGAAAATATCAAAAGATACGTTGCAGTCACAATTCTCCAAGTTAATTGAGTGATCTCTTTCCTTCGCACAAAGGAATTCAAAAAGCATCCACATGCAAAAATCTTTAAGCAATACACTCAACATACCCTACATTCTCATTTACCTTCAGATAAATAGTATGCCTTCGGGTTATCAATAATAATAAATGTTTGATAAATATCATGACAATGTGATAAACAACAATAACTGACATCCCCTAAGAAGACATATCAGTATCAGTCAGGCAGGTAAATGTAATGTTTTGAGTGTCTTTGCTTCATTGAAATTTCCCCCGTCATCCATGTGTGATGATCTCAGAGCCAATTAAGAAGAATTAGCAAAATAAAAACTGAGAAGAAAGATAAAGGATGTACCAGCCACTCCTGTTTTTACATTTTACTGATGTCTATCAAAGGAATCTGAACCTGTATGAAATTTTAGAGGAGATTTGTACTTTAGTGAAAACAAAATTTTAGTCCAACTTACAATATTTACAAAACATGCTTTTCCCCAAAATATATTGTTATAGTGATGGTTACTTTCTCTCTCCTACTTACTACCTAAAATATATAGGTGTATGTTGTATACATGCTCACTTCATTGATTTGTAGATTACCCGAACTCAATTTCTTTCCCTATACATCACCACATATCAATTTTTAGTTTAATTACTACATAACAATAAATAAAACACTTAAAACTATGATGAGAGCTTACAAATAGTTTCCTCCAATCGCTGCTTCACAATGATGAAACAGAATACAACAAAACATTACATAACATATGTCTTAGTCTTATCCCATATGTACTATGTTATCTATATGACTATATATAAACAAGAGCTGTTTCATAATCTTTATTTTATTATAAATATAATTATAATACACCATGGACTCCAGTAAAATTTAATCTGATCAAACCCAGTTGAATTTTGCCAAATCATAATTGTCATAAAGTAAGTCAAAGTGACTCTTCCCATGAAGTAAGAGTAAATGGGGTTCTATTTCATTAAATGGTTAACATTATAACAATACATCTGTTAACATTATTACTATGGTAGGCCTATAACTATAAGATTATATCATTTAATAAGGATTTACCATCATTATTGATTCTGTTATTATACATGATATGTAACTAATGTGTAATAATCTGAAGTTTTTATCATCAAAAACATTTAAAATTTCAAATGTGACAAGAAGCTTAACATTTCATTTCGGGAATAGCTGAAACGGGGTTTCATTATTTCGAACATACAGATTACCTGCAGGTAGGTCCTTGATGGACCTGGCATTTCGTGATAAATTCTGCCTTTTAAATTGATGATGTTTAAATAATTCATAACATGCACACAAATACATACATTATGCTTTTCACACATAATAAAATTATAAATAACTTATAATCCCAATTTAGATTTGGCAAATTGATGCTCACCAACATTACAGACTTTTAATGCAAACATTCTCCCAGAAAGACACTTAAAATGACAAGTTAAAGGTACCCCCTTTCGAACATATCTCTGTTCACTCACACTCCATAAAATAAAAAGAAATCCCGATACATTCAGTGACAAGAATATTATGACCAATACTAGGACAAACACACACAACCATAATTATGGAAACACTTTTTCGTATTTAGTCTAAACTTGTTTACTCTCCTCATATGGAAGAGCAGCAATTGTAGGATGAATCAAACTTTGTAACAAAAAGTGTCAATTTATTTTTCACACAAGAAATTCTTAATTTCCAAATTTCTGCATTGCAAGCTTTCAAAGATTCTGATTTCAAGTAGTAAAAGAAAAACATATGCATCCCATGATATAAATTATAAATTTGTAGCTGTAACAAACTGAAATTAAACATTAATTAAGTGACATACATAATGTACATAAAAAGTTAAGTCACATTTTTTAAATAATAATAATATGGTGTCTGTCAATAGCGGTAATCTAAAAATAAAGCAAAATAGATTTTCAAAGACTAAACGATAAGAAAAGAAACTTAAACTATAATTACAAGGAATACAAAAAAGGTGACACTTGTAACTTAGAAAACATGGAACCTTCCATTTTTAACAATAACATGTTATCTTCCTTCAATCCCTCAAACAAAATTACATCAATGATTGTCTGAAGTCTATTAATTTTGAGTTAAAAAAAAGCACATCAACTTCAACATGATTAATGACATTAAAACTCAACAGGTGTAGTCTACTCATGTAAAATGATTCACAGGCTGATGAATATGTGAGTTTAAAAAAGACGCAAGATTGTAGAACTAGAGGGAGTATCTGATAAGAAAGTAGACAGAAATTAAATGTGTGACGCCAGAATACTGAATAGAGAAAAGGTCCTGTAAATATCTGAGAAATCTGAGTCAATAATAGTTTATCAAGCAATAAAACTGATCATCAATCATCACCCCTTTTCTGCTAAAGGTGCATGTAAATCAAGAGGGCTAAATGACTATTCTCATACCTTCTAGTTCTAGTCCTAACCTTTTTTTCTGCATACAATTCTAAAATTTTTATGCATTTAAAAAATGTTTCCATTACATGGTATGGGAGTTCAGTAGTTTGCGATTTCCAAGTTGGGGTCTGAGAAAGCTGTGTTGCTAGTACAAAGAAAATAGAGGGATTAAAAATAAACACAGCTTTTAGTGTTTGAGATTTGCATGCTGCGCTGTATTTTGTTTCATTGTGTCTAATCCACCATGCAGTGATCTCAGGGTGAATTAAAAAGAAACAGCAAGATGACATACGTATATGTATTACACAGTATATAGGCAATGAAGTGAAAGAAAAAAGTAGGACCTACCAGTAGCACATGACAACCGTTCACCCGTAAGATAGTGATTTTGAGTCCATTATAACACAATAAAACTATTTGATGAATTATATAGCTGGAAAAAAATGAAACTAAGAAGTCAAAAAAATAAAAATTTAAAAGATAATATTGTACACAATGAAAACTGTTCCAAAAGTTATAAATATAATATATGTACCAGGAAATCAGTGCCTGTACATGTACAACTCCCCCACCTCCCTTAAATTGTTTCCCCCTCAGAACAAAGTACATTTAAAAAAGATAAAACACTAACAATAAACAAACCATGGCTATTTCAGGACTCCAATTACTACTTTTACATTGGGGACACAGTAGTCTGAGGTAAAGAGTCGGCCTCTCAACCAAAAGGTTGTGGATTCAAGCCTTGCCGACGGTTGAAACATTTGATTGATTTTTTCCAAGCAAAAAACTACCACCCACCCCCCCGGTTGGCTGATTGACACCTAGTCATATTGGAGACTGACGATAGAAAGGAGGTCCTGTGTGCAGATCACAACACTCTGTGCATGTTAAAGATCAATTGGCTGCTTACAGTCCCGGCAAAATTAAAAATCCCTATCCTACCAAAAACCCTGATTAGTTATTGATATTGGTAAATCAAATCAAAATCTAAAACACTGAGCAACACAATGTGAGAAAAAAAGGTGCTTTGACTATGATTTATGAAGTAAGATGGCTCACGCACATACCAACACAAAAATGATGAATGAAAAACAGTAGTCATAAAATAATGATAAAAAGTCAATGAACTAGGCAGTTTACAAAATTATGATTTGTAGTGAATTGATGATATAATCACAGCGTAAAACTACAATAAAGCTAAAGTATCCTTGGAAAATTGTTCTTTATAAAGGGCATTATAATTACATACATATAATGTATTATAGTAAGAGGTATTTTTCTTCACACTTTATTATAAAATCATATACATCCCTGATTGATATGAAATTTGACACACGTGTACCTTGTCATTCCACATTCAAGAAGAATTTAACATACTATTGTGTTGTTAGCAATAATATAGATTTATAATAATTATGTCTTTGTTCTTTTGACGTTGTACATTGGGCTTGGATTGTAGATCAACCACTGAACATTTTGACCAGCCATATGACCTCAGCAAGTGAAAGACTTGTAAGAGAATGCTGAAATAGAGTTGGAAAACATTGTGTAAGTGAAAATAATAACAAATACTAATAACCTGTAATCCCCGCAAAAAGAAAAAACCCCATCCAGAGTGTGATTTCCTCCCGATAAACGTATAGTAAACTATGCATGTATCCCGCTCCCCAGTTGGCCTCTATTGATTAAATAAAAATGATATTATTATAATTCATTTATATATGCTCACAAAATATCATCATAAAAGACTTCTTAAAGGACAGTCGCTAGACTGATGTTTTTTTTATTCTTGTAAATCTTTTTGCTGTTGCTTTTATCTTTCTCTAAAAAAGTACAGTTCAAGCAAATAATATGTCATCTTATCTTAATGTAATGTATAGCTGCCAACTTTTTCAAATTGAAAAAACAGATTCTGACAGCACAAACTAATTCTAGCTTGTATGACACCACATAATATTCCATTGATAATTTCTTAAATTTTAATGGATATAATACACCCTATGCGTGTCAGTGTACAAACTGCAGAGGCATTGTTACATATATCCGCAACGATGTCAGGGACACGCCTCAAACTCTCCTGTAAACAACTCCACAGATGTCAGAAGGTCATAATATGGCATACTGGCAGAAAATATACTGTCTATAATATTTACAGCCTTCCTGCTACGACATGCTACCTACCAGATATACATTACTCACAGTACCATAATACAATGCCTGTCAGTGCCTTCAATGGCCATCACAATGGGGATACCCTGACTACAACACAAGGACTCAAGGAGAATGATTGAAGAGCTCCGTGAGACAACGAATCTGACTGTACTACAGAATGCAGAATCACCACCAACTCTGCTACACAGAGCCCACCTTACCACATTCAGTCACCCAGACTTAACCATCTGCTTATCAGACCTTATGACATCTTGTCACACATTCAAGTTCTCAATGACATAGGAAGTGACCACAGACCTGTCTTTAACAAAGCAGTAAATCTCCTAGTAAAAGATACCCCAGAGAACACGCTGGAACTGACTGGGCTTTCAAATGTGCTCAAGTCTGAAACAGCCCTATTGGCAATGGAAATAAGCAAAATACCAAAACAGTAGCTCGGAAAATGAATAAGAACCTGAAGAGACTTGATGAGTATTGCCAGAAATGGAAGATGAAAATTAATACTAAAACAGTTTACACCATATTCACAAACCGACTAGATTGCCAACTCAATCTAAAACTAATCAGCAATGGTGAACAGATTGAGAAAGAGAGCAACCCAATATATTTTGGTGTACAGCTAGACCATCAGCTATCCATGAAAAAGAACATATGCAACCTCAAAGCTAAGTGTAAAAAACTCAATCTTTTAAAGAAGTTAGCAAGCACCTCATGGGGATCAGATTTATATACAGACCCTTAGAAAACTGTACCTGGGATATGTTGGCTCATCCCTCGAGTATAGCTAGCAGCTCTATAGTCTATCCTAGCTCATGCAGCAAATCCAACCTGATGACAGTGGACAGGGTCCAAAACAATGCTCTACGCTTTATTAGTGAAGGCATGAGATCAACCCCACAGCTGCGTGTAAAATACATACCAATGTGGAACCTTTTGACATGCGCAGGGACAAAGCAGTATTAGAGGTATATATATGAAAGAAGCAAAGGATGGAGTTCCACCCATTCAAACAGAAAAATTGTTGATAACTGGCAACCAAAATATAGAATAAAGCAGAAATCACCCCTACATCATGCTATGGAGCTAAAAGAAAGACACCATCTTCTAGAACAAAGAAAAGAAACACCACGGGTGAACGGAGATCCACCAAATATCATAATAATCATATTCAAAGAGCCTCAAATCAAGATGGAGCTGATTGACAATCAAAGAAAGAAATCAGATCCGCTAACCCTGATGTTGTCATCACAAAAAACCATTGATGACTACCCGACAGCTGAATCCATGTAGACACAGATGAGTCAGCTTTCAAAGCAACATCAAATGCAGGGTATAGTATCTACATCCAATACCCAGATGGCACCTCCGATTAATTCTCTGGGACTTGGCGGAGAAAAACTTACCAACTTTGAAGCAGAGGCAGCAACCATAGAAACAGTACTCTACCACCTCAAAACTGCTTTCAATACATTCCCAGCTAAAATATCAGATATCATCATTTTACAGATATGCAATGTCTGTTCTACAAGCTCTCAACAACTGCCAGAGATCTAATCTCAGACAAACACGATTAGAAGCTGACAAATTAATTAAAACATATATATGGCGTCAAGCTATTAATGCAGTGGATCCTGGACATGTAAACACACCAAGAAATGACAAAGCAGATACTCTTGTCAAAAGCGGATCTAGACAAGAACAACCAAACACAAAAACTACAATGCAGACAGCGAAACAAATCATCAAAGTTAACAGCAAGGAGGACTTGGATGTACAATTGAGCTTTGGGAAAGACTGGAAGAGATTTACATCGACAAACAAATATGAGAACATCAAACAACTTAAATGAAAAGACCAAGTCACCATCTTCAGGCTCTGAACACAATACATGCATCTGAACCGAATAATCCTGAACATGCCCCAGTGTGCCCGCATTGTGACCACCCACATGAAACTGACCCATCACCTATTTGAATGCCACAAATTGAAAGACATACTAACAAACTACTTCCTGAGAAACCTGATACTAAAAATGGAACACTATCCATGGAACCCTACAACAGATGGGAAACACCTGCAAATACCATTACATGGCATTGGGCTGAAGGACAATTTACGTCCGAGCTGCTGGATCAGTAACAACAACAACATAACATACTAGTTGACAGCTATGTTATGTTACATTATAATTATTTTTTATTTGAAACAAATTTGTTGTAGAGTGTCTCATAGCCAGTCTTTAGCGAATACATAGGGTGTAACTTGAAAAATTGGAAAGGTTGCTATATATGCGGCCAGAGTGATTTTGAAGAAAAATAAATTTGAATACATCACCCCTACGTTCATGTCTCTGCATTGACTCCTGATCGATAAGCGAATAATATACAAAATTAGACATTGTGTCACAAATAAATGTAAAACTGACTGATAGAGCTCCAAATTATTTAAATGACCTGATCTCTAGTTATGTTCCATCTCGCCAACTGAGATCTACAAATCAATATCTGTTAAGTGTTCCCCCAAAGAAAAGGCCTGACAAAACTGTCACAGCGCTCTTTTAAATTCGCAGATCCTCACGTCTGGGATGCTCTTCCGCTGTCAATACGATCTATGTTTGACATGTTGGAAGACACCTTTAATTTTACTTTAAAAAACATACCCCATGCGATGCTTCTAAGAAAAGTAATTGTTTTAATATGCCGATTTTAATTCATGTACCATACACCTTTATAAATGATATTATTATGCTTTCCTGTATTTATTTATTTTATTACTTATTTATTTTGTATATATATAATATATATGTACATTGCTCATGTTTTTTACTATGTTATACGTAAAAATGCGTCTAGAGCTGCCGTAAGGTGGGAGTGGGCGCTATAGAAATGAACTATATTATTATAATGCATTTTTAAAAAATTCATAAAAATCCAAACCGTTTAATTTATGCAAAAAAGCTACTATGCGGCTAGATATTGAACTGAATAAGGTGTGTGCAAAGTTATAAACCAAATCTGTTAAAAACTGAAAAAGCCTGCTTGAAATGAAGTTGTCTGTATTTCCGCAATGAAAATCCAAGATTGTGTTTCCATGGCAACCACATGACAAATTAAAAAAAAATCTTTTTTCAGCTAATTTAGACATGCCGAGTATTATGGTAGTGGTTAAAATTGTCTCTATATCAAATAATAAAAAAAAAACATGTTCAGGACCCCCCCCCTCTCCCCCGTTAATCAGCCAAACTTTGGGCCTAGAGCTCAGAGGAGGAAAGAGGTTGCAATTATTTATATGAAAGAGGCGGAAGAACAAAGCGCTGTATAATATATCATATTTCTTTTAAAAAACTAGATAGCTGTTGTATCAAGCGTTATTTTAGTTACAAGTTAGAGCTTTGTTCCAGATCATCAACATTCAGTGAACACATAAATCTCGTTCACATTAGTTATGGTGGCACCTGGTCACGAGACAACATGACTGTTTGCTCTGAACTGTCGGAGTTATCTCTATGCAAGGCGGATTGCACCTTTTACTGTCTAGACCCACAATCAGTGTACGGTTATTGTATCATTAGGGATGTTAGGTAATAACAATGTAAACATACGATCATCTTGTGTGTGTATAGCAAAGTGTCAAATTAGAAAAAAATCTGAAGGCAAGGCGTTGCCGCGGTTGCGATTATCCCAATGAATTGGCATTAACCAATAACTTTATAATTTTATAGAATTAACAATCCTGTTTCTTGGGAAAAGTTGTGGTTTAGCGGCAATGTGATTTAAAGGAGTTGCAGAAAAGACTGCACTATTATATTATTTGACAACAGCATTTTCACATTGTCAGATTTAAACTTTCCCCGTTTCGTGAAAATCTAAATCTACGTTACATATATATATATATATACTATACTTTACTTCAAATTGACTTTTATTGTCTCTCGTGTTGTAACACTAGCTAAGGGAGTTTTTCTATTATAATAAAAGCCTTAGAAGCCATTCCCTCTACAATGTTAATTTACCACCAGTGGCACAACAATTGGTGGCCAGGTTTGAGTCGCGTATTATAATATAATTGGATGCTACAGTGTCAGTAGGCAAGTAAGATGTTTAAGGACATGTAAAAATGGTTCATGACACAACTTATTTCATACTTCAAGTCAAGCTGATCATTGAAAATTGGTTTGGCCCACGCTTACTGCGAAAATGTCTTTGACACTTTTATCTCTGTTTCTATTTATTATAAAAACATGTTTTATTCATTGTTAATGAATCACAACATATTAAAAGTGATTTGTATATATATAAATTGCAAAACTTACAAAATAAATACCCATCCTTAGATGTGCACAACTTGTGGACAGTTAGGATGATGTTGAATAGTTATGATCTTTCTTTGTCGAAACTGATTGCATTTGAGAATCTGCACTGTTGCAAGAAGTTCCTGAGAGATGCTGATCTCTCTTCATAGGCAGGTCAGAAACAGACTGAGAGCTGACCCATTCTTTTCCTCCTGCAACACCACTTCCCCGTTTACTCATACCACTGTGAAAGTATGTGTGATCCTCACGAAGTTTTCTGGGGAAAGGTAGCACAAGAAAAGTTTGATACTGAACCTCTGTCAAAAAGTGATGCATTAATAGATGAAAAGCTGGAATTTGGTTTCACATATGTATGATCATCTTTCTGATTTGACTGACTACATTTATTGCTATCTAACAAACTTTGTACAAGTAATGTTGGAGTTCCTTGGTGGGAATATTTTTCAAAATCTGAAGTACTAACAGGAAGAATGTATGTTTCGGTCACTTCCATTTTTTGATGAGCTGGCCCCTTTGTGAATGTGGCAATTGATTCTCTTTCTTGAGACATTTCTTGCTCAAAGAGACTGTGGCTAGCTGCTGTACCATCCCATGTTGCTGTTGCATATGTATGGTCTGCTTTTCTTGGCCAACATGGAAACTCAAGTGTGTCATTCACAAGTCTATGAAGTTGTCCCCACGAACCACCCCGATGAACTACTCTTCTTTGAGAGAGATTTTCATGATTTACCTCTTCAAATGAACATGATTTTCTTGGAGAGTGTTTCTTGGATATCTGAGGCCATTCACTGGAACATCCAGCTATATCAATATCAGCTTGAATTTGAAAATTTTCAACTGATGATGACCGTTTCACCATTCTATCACATTCTTCTTCACTGCTAGATTCATAACACACAGGTTCACTATTCACTTGGGATCTCTGCCGTCTTTTGTTTCTCTGACGCCTAACTGCGGTTATTTGTTCATCGTCGGATATAAAAGGCTCTTCAGCATGACATTGATCGGGTGAAGAATTTGTAAAAGTATCCTTCCCAACGGATTGAGAAAATACATTGTCTTTCCCTGTCGACGTCGTAATGTCTACACAAGATGATGGGGACGGGCAAAACGCTGTCCTCAATGACTGAGACCTCGTCATAACACGGCTACTTGAAACTGAAGCATATGTGTGGTCCGTCTTCAATTTACCATCTAGTTGGGAATTATCGAAACCATGTACATCACTGGTGCTTCTAGAATCTAAAGCAATCACCATATCCGCGAAAGTCAACAAAGATGTTGGTGGATGAGGATGAGGAGCAGGGGGTTCCCCTGCGAATCCTACTCGTGGTGATAGGAAAACATTGACGTCTCCCGCACCATCAAAGGCCATTGTAATTCCAGTTTGAATCTCTGCTTCAATTCACGGGTAACCTTTGAGTGAAAATACACCGTAGATACAATACTTAGAACTTGAAATATCTCGATTATACGAAGGCACTGGCTGACTTAGAAGGAATGTCATTCATTGAGTACACGATGTTCTCAGTCTTGCATTGAAACGAAGAAAGTTGACAACGTCCGGTCTGATGCCAAATCGAGGCAATGGGGCCACACCGATTATTTCCTTACTGCTATTGGCTGGCTATCCTTGCTGAGTGTCATCGTTGCCTGCTGGATGTGTAGTGTAGTGGGCCTACTGCTAGACATTAGATCGATGTACGTACTGACAGAGTGAGTGTCATCGACCCACCGACCCTGTTCCAGGCTCTAGGCTACTTTCTTTCCACGTCGACGTACATCCAGATCGATCCTGGTACCGGTAGCAATTAGCCAAAATAGACTGAACTCAGTTTAGACAATTTTAGCATTTATAGGTCCCGTTCTTGTTCATGTACCACCCAATTTTTCACTTTATATTGCTGACACAGACAGCGCAATTTTACTTTGATGATCACATTTTAGTTTTATTACTGTAATCGCATTAATTACAGCGAAGAATCTTGAAATATATTATTTGTATTTGCTGGCACATGCACAGGCATAGCTCTAGCTCTAAATTGATATGATATGTAATAAATCTCCAATACAGACGCTTTATAAAATAATCGTCAAACATTATATGGGTTTCTAAATTATTTTACATCGGGTGTTAGATCTAGATTATGTGTTTTTTCCTAAAGAACACCGGGCATAGCATTGCTAGGATTCGAACCCAGACCTCATGATCCCAGGTCCTCATCCTTACCACTTATTGTATTTTGATAGAGTGCTCTGGTCTGGTCGATATATGGGTGAAATATTTTTGCGAAAGAAACAAACTCTTACGGAATATTGATCTGGAAACTGTTTTTGAAAGAATTAGTGTTTTTGAAAGAATTAGAATCTAGTATACTAGATCTAAATATTAATACATTTTTAACCCACTGTCTATGTTTTATAATATTTACGAAAACTGTTGATTTTTTAAAGTACTTTTTGTTCTACCTGGACAGTTGTCAGAATCGTTAGTCGGCTACTTAACCCTGAGATCACTGCCACGGTGGACAGGGTTAATTCAAACAAGAAACAAACAAATCCAAACCAATGACGCTACAGGCGGCTATATCTTGTTGGAAGCAGCAAAACACAATAGAAAAGCAATCTGTATTAGCAATGCTGAAATACGTAATAGCTTTATATCATATTATAATGCAATCTTTACCAATAGCACAGCTCCAACATGCAAACTAACTATAGGGACTCATTTTTAACATAAATTGAAACTTTCACTCCTTGTATCTCATGTAGCCTGTACGATACGTCAATGGAAGGAAGGATTTTTTTATGTCGACCAATTTGGTACCATTGTCTTGATATGAAAATTTTTTATGATTTAAACTTTTACAAATAAAAGCAGCATTTTCTTGTAATTTATGGAAAGATTAAATAGCAGTGTTGTTCAAACCCATCTGATGAAGTAAATTTTGATGCCAGAAACTTAAAAATGGCTGATGTGATAAATCATCTTGTAATGATGAAGTAGCTTTTTTTTTCTCTCAGATGCCTCCAATTACTTGTTGGCTAATGATGAGTCCATCTCCAAAAAGCATAAATGTGTTCATTTTGAAACTAAGTATTAAGAATTGCTGATTTTGCAATCTCTGATCTGTCTTAAGAATTTTACATCAGGTTAAAGAACATGTTGAGTTCTTTAGTATGATTGAGATATATATATATATATATAAATAATTAACAAACAATTGTACATATAATATATATATATAATATATATATAATATATATTAGTTTAGAGCTGTAGGCAATCTCAATTATATGTACAAATCTCTCCATAACCATACTGAAACTGTAAATGAACAGAGATTCCCAACAGGAAATTTTGTTTATCGATTATTATTCATCTTTTGATGAAGATCATAAAACAAGATTATCACTCTCAGTCTCGACAATTGAGAGTAAAAAAAGATTTGCCTCTACAAAGATAGAATATACACACATAAATACAATAACTGCAACTTATGTTTAAAAATTTAAGATTTTAAAAAAAATAAAGAATAGCTGATGCGCTCTGACTTGGAATGATGCATTAAACTCTAGGCTTCAGCAATCAAAACAGATGTAGATTTAGATAGTATTTGAAAGAAACAGTTATCTTTGTAGAATTATAATTGGTGCTTTTGGTCAAACACAGTTCTCAGGAAGATATAGAAAATTCAAATATCATACATTTTATGTAACTTAATATGTCTATATTGAGAATATCCAGTTGATAAATCTTTAGCCAGAATGCGTGTAGGGTTAATAATCATACTGCCTTTCTCGCTTATTTTATGGACAGCTCAGTTTCCGGTCTATACTAAGAGTAATACAGTGGAACCTCTCAAATCGGGAAGCCCGGCCTATCGGGAAGAAATCCAAGGGAACGGCATTTTTTCTATGTATTTTACCTTTCTAAACGGGAAAGGTCCCCGGCCAATCGGGATAATTTATCGTGCTATAAGCCAAACATACCAGGTATCCATTACGAAGGTGTGAAATCAGACATTGATTGTCAAGTTACCAATATGGTACGGTGTTGGCACAGGGCGGCGCATAGAAAGCAGACTCCTGCACTGTCATAGTCTTTCTTTGCCCGCTTAACCTGTCAATCTCAAGGATGAGCCCGTGAGGAGATTTAACATCCACAATGCATTCTTGAGTGCGTGTCGTACCTTACTATCATCAAATAAAGCTCAATTATGAGTGACCACCGATGCAAGCCATGTTTGATTTTATCAACTGGTTTGTGGCTACAATCAATTGTTAGAGAGAGACAGACAGGGAGAGAGAATGTGTGTGAGAGAAAGAGACAGGCAGAGGGAGAGATACACAGAGGAAGATATATATACGGAGAGAGAGAGAGATACACAGAGAAAGACAGATAGACAGACAAATCGATGAACAGAGAGAAAGACATAAAGAACCAAAATACTTAGGTCCTGGGTAATCGGGAAATCCAGCAAGTTGAGACGATTTTATGATCCACCAAGATTTCCCGATTGGAGAGGTTCTAAGTACAAGAACAATGATTTATCTATTTAGGATCTACATTTCTATCCTTAAAAGTGATATCATTTTAAATTTCCAATATTTTGAAACTTCAATAGATGTTTTCTTGTATGTAAACATGTAAAAGCTGTGGGTGATTTAATACTATGATAAAACTGCTTCCAACCTTTTTGTTACACTTCATATAGCTGGGCTTGACTGACAGGACATGTTTGCCAAGGCATAAAATGTGAGCAGGTATTGAAACCATGTGGTTCTACGACGGAAAACACTAAATGGGTCTTTATTAAATGAACAAAACGAAGCTGCTTTGGCATTCAAAATGTGTTTGATTAATACAAATCATAATGATAACATATTTTTCGCAGATTTCATGACTTTTCATGATGTCGAAAGAAGACTTTTTTTCCAACTTTTGCACACTCCCATTGTAGTGTGCTTTGTATGCCTACTAACAAAATTATTGCCTTGGATCCACATCACAAGGCTCTAACCTAATTGATGACTGATCTTTTAATACATTTGTAATTGGCTGAAAAAGTAAGGGATTGAGTTTAAAATATGAAACCGTTTGAACTATATATCATAAACAAAGAAAAGATAGACCTTCACTCTAATTTTGCTCTTGTCTGTGTGCACATTATTTGGTGTTGTGCAAAGTTTCACAACAAAATCCCAATTTTGTGCACTGTGTGCACGAGAATGGACCTTAGACAAGAAAAGGTTTTTTTATTCTTGTGAGCAGACATTTCTCAACTGTGCGCACTTTTTTTTCCCTTTCATGCCTCCAACTTAGAGGAAACATTGTTACAAGCCTTACAAATATTCAAAGTCACATTCAACCTTCCAACTTCTCTGCCCCACTCTTCTTCCCCTTGCACGCATTATACTTATACCATACATCAGTTTACACGGTCCTTCATGCTCAGGCACAGGTAAACATGTCAATCATTTACCCAGCTGTAGGTAGAGAAATATGTTGTCAGATCGTTAGTACAAAGTGTCTAACAGGCTGCTGTACTCTAAGCTCCTCTCCAGGGAGTTGGAATGAAATGGCTTGCTGAGGAATAAATTATGTAGATCTTCATGTACTGTCGGTGAGCCTGCACTTGTGCAAGGACACAGACTAGAAATCCATCTTTATCTTTTTCCAATCAAATTGTTTCAATGAGGCAGTAAGAATCGGAAATTATACTCACCTATAATCTAAACAGGTCATGTCTTTGTCCCTTAGACATGCTGATGCAAGCATGTTGCACACTAGTCACAATATATTGTGGTCGGTGAAAGTGTCTAAACATGTAAGTCGACATGGTGTAATTGTTCACGAGAAGGAAAAAACGTAATAAATCATTGAATACAATTTTTTTTTAAATTTAAGTCTTTGGAAAGAGGTTAATAGGAGAAAAAATCAGCTGAACACAAAATTGACTTATACTGTCAGAGCTGAAACAAACAAGTACGCTCCTTTACATACGAGATTAGAGTTTCTAGACGGGAAGATAAATGGAAATCTTCGTTTAGATCATGTGCTCGAATAGAGCCTTTCTATTGATTCAAGGCCTCCAATAGTATAAAGACACGAAAGAAGCATGTGTTTGATCAATTGAAGGACAAATCTTAAATCACGTATAGCGTGGACTTGTACGTTTAGACAGTTACACAGATGATATATAACCAATTCTGTGATGTCCAACATTATAAACAAACTACACTGTAACATTATCCTTTCACTTTCACACCTTTTTTGTGAAATGGACATAATTTTATCTTGGGGGTTCTAGTATTGAAATTTGTTTTTATGGGCCATGCAAACATTATTTTAGGCCCCTTACACACAAATGTAGCTTTTTTGTTCACACCTTTGTAGAGGATTTACAGTAGAATCTGTGAGAAATCAACTGGCTTGTTGCCAATTCTCAGTTGTAACCAACTCCCGCCACCGGCCCTGTTTTTTTCCCTTATTATTTCATTGAATATTAACCTTGAATTGTACCAACTACTTTGTGACTAAGCACAACCCACCTCAAATCAACTCCAAAAGCCAAATCACATGGCTAGGATGGAGCTCTATTGTTAAAAGATTATTTTAGAAAAAATTGCATTTTACATTCAGCGCTGTAGCCTTAGAGGAATGTAGACTAGCACATATGCCCTTATAAGGCCCATCATTTTTATATTACATGCCATAGATAGAGTATATTCTTGGCTATGGAGCACTGAGTACTGGGAAGAGATGGTGTGTATGTAGCATATTGTTACAGTAATTGCATGTTTGTGTCTTTTGGCAGGCTTAACACAGCACAGTACTTTGCTACCACTTTTTCACGGTCTTCTTGAAACTACAAGCTAAAGATTTCAAAAGATCCAAAATAAAGCGGCCCATGTCATTATTAAAACAATAATTTCAAATCACATCACACCCGTCTTGGAAAATCTCCATTGAGGAGAATTGAGTACAAGGTAGCAATAGCATATCTGGTCTTCAAATGGTTACACAAATATGGCACCGGTTTACCTTGCTTCCTCTTGAATTCTTACTCTCCATCTCTTAATCTGCAATCCTCAAATTCTGTTGCTTTGAAACAAAATCTGTCTAAGACAAAATTCTCTGAATGCTTCTTCTCTATTTCAGCCCCTCTTATTTGGAACTCTCTGTACATCAAAACTTGAGAAAGCCCTGATCTTTCTTCTTTGGGCAAAGACTGAAAAGTGAACTTTTTAGAATTGCATTTCATTACTCTTGGTTGGATAATAGCTTGTTGAATGTATTGTTCAATTATTGTGATGCGCCCATCAAGCACCTTAGTGGATTTTGGCACTATGCAAATTTGTATTATTATCATTAATATGATTAAAACTTATTTTCTTTCAGGTAATCAGTGATGGCACAAAGAATTTTAATCACAGGTGCTTCAGGTCTTTTAGGTAGAGCATGTTTGGCAGAGTTTTTACGTGATTCGGGTTGGGAAACTTTAGGCCTTGCTTTCTCAAGAGTTGGGGAAAATTTGCAGCGTGTTGACCTCACAGATTTTCAACAAGTGTCACAAGTTATTCATAGTTTCAAGGTACTTTGAATGTTGGATATCAAATAAGCCAAAATGTGTTCAAGAAACGATAAACCAATTGTAATTGTTTGTCTTGTGGGTGTGTTTCACATGCATAGTTGAATAAGCAAACTGTAAATATAAAAAATATGTTTCATTACATTATCTGTTAATCGACTTCCACTATAGTATATGCAAAGAATTTGGCTATCATGTATAGTTTTAACAAATGATGGAAACAAATAATTTATCATATATGCCATAGCATGGTCAAGAACTTTTGCTTCTCCTCGTGTTATTGTTTTGCAAGAAAAAAATGTCTTAAAGATTATGACCATGAATATGTCCCTTTATTTATCTTTGTATACAATTCAAAAATTGCCATTTCTTAGTTGTAAAAGTTTTGAATGGTTATTTGTTAGTTCATCTGCGTCCATCGCCAGTGGTGATCTGTGGGCAAGACCCTTGAATTTTGAGTAATCAGCTCATCAAAAGTGCCAAGGGATTTATTGCATGTTCCATGTGATTACTCTTATCACTATCACATGAAAAGCCTGAGGTAGTTGTCACAAATCACTAATTGCCGTATTAGAAGAAAATGCATAATCCAGCCTATTAGATTTTACTACATGTATTATAATCATATTTTATGTGAATATATTATACACTTTTCACACCCATGTCTAAATTTGATTACAGTCCAACCTGCTGTAATGACCCCTTGTCCAGAACGACCAACTGCCTTTATGACCACCAGCAATCGACTGCCTTGTGTTTTTTCTATGTTTTGTCTCTCTCCATAGCGACCACCTGTCCCACGACTGCGATCACCTAATTTGACCGACTAATTGCTATTATAACCTGTCCATAACGACCATTAGGTACAGCATTACATCACTGGCTCCACCCACTTCACTACTATTACTACATCGACGCTTGTACTGTTGGGTCATAACCAATCATTACCATTATCAGTCTGTGACTCAAGACAAATGAAGCATAGGCGGCTGGTCATCAAAACGAGACAACCAGATGGATGTTCTCAACTTCACACCTCATCATCGTATCTAGCTGTCCAGACATTCTTCTTTATGGAAACACATGCCATACAAACGGATTGCGTTGCCTAGTGAGCAAAATGCTCCCCATTCCTATTGTTTGGAATCCTATGACCACTACTGTTGACTATAATGGCTCATGGCACTCTTTGATATTACGTATCAAAGGACTGGTATACATTGTTTTCTACATGCTTTGATGTCACTGGCATTGACAATCACTGTCTGTGTTGAAAAAAAATCCCTGATTGAGTAACTGTCTTGCATTGCTATCTACATGCTTTGCACAGACTTCATATCTGCTCGATTAATACACAATCCCGCTTATCGTGTTGCAGTATCATTGCCATATATGGTCATTTTATCTCCAAAAAGATGGGTATAAAATGGGGACTGATGCACATTCTCTAACTAACAACTCAGAAAGGATAGTTGTTTTTTTAAATTAGATAAATTCTATACATCCATATTATAACATGTCCAGAATGACACCTGTCCATAACGGCCACTTTGGTCGTTATGGACAGTTAAGACTGTATTCACACTTCATTTTGCATGGCAAGCATTTTGTCTCACTATCACTATCACTATGGCTTCTGTGTAGAAGATACTTTATTACAAAGACACACCATGCATAATATTTTGACAATGTTTTATTTCAAGATTTATTGGTACATTTATTTATATATATATACATACTTTTATTTGTATGTCTTTCAGCCTCTGTCATTCTTCATTCTGCTGCAGAAAGAAGGCCAGATAAGGTAGAGAAGGAGGAAGAGAAAACACATTGCCTTAATGTTCAAGCAACACAAAATCTGTGTGATCTTGCAAGTATGCCTAATTTGCAGTTGTTGCAAGTTTATCATTCCAGTAATTTATCCATGAGGAAAGGAGCACCTTTATGCAGAGCATAATTTTTTATGGTTTCAACTTGTCTGTGTTGAAAATAGGTGTAATTTAGAGAAATATTATTTTATTGTTTGTCTATTGTCTGTCATATACTAGCTGTAGGTCCCTGGCGTTGCCCTGATAAACCGATTATTTTCTAAATTGAATTCTTGTTTAATCTATTCTGATTCTGATTAATAGATATCACCATTCCTTGCATGATTTTGTCCTAGAACGCTTTGGGTTTTTTTTAAACATTTGGCTTAAATTAAAACCCTTTAAAAAAATTGACTGACAGTGTAGGTTTCATCAATGTAATCATGTTAGCCTAGTCTTTGTGGATTAAATAAAAACATAGCAAATCTTATTATTATAATGAAGGTCCGTAATGGGGAAAGAGTGGGGATGGAGAATAATAACAATTCTGTCAAGTGATAACAGTAACAGCATGCATTTAGACAGTGTGCTTTTAATTTAACAAAAGATACTTTCATGTGGATTAACTTAATTAATTGAATTGTCTTTTTTTGGCATCATGTCTTAAGATATGAAGACAGTTAAAAAAGAATTCAGTTTGATTAAGATTGTTCTTCTTCTTAGTGGATCCTTTTGCCATTTAGATTGTTCAGTATTTCAGATTTACTCTTCCATTTCCAGTACAAGGTACAGAAATTTGATTTCCTTTAATCAATCTCAAAAAGTACATATGTCTTTTAAAGGAAATGCTGTCTAAAATTTTCCAAATTTTAAAATCATAATGAGGCAAGTTCCTTCAAGATATAATGGTGTTGGTGGCTGAATGGTTAGACTTGGGAATCATGATATTCCGGGTTGGGATCCTAGCAAAGTTAGGTCCTTGGGAAAGACACTCAACCCGTATTTTCCCACTCGACCCAGTCGCAAAATGGGTACAAAGCACTAGTTTGGGACTAAAAGCCGTGTCAGACTGGTATCCTGTAGAGTTTGGCAGCCAACTGTCTATTCACAGGCCCTGATATGTGACAGTAATGGCAATGAGCGAGTTAATTTAGGGAGACAACAAAACTGACAACAGATTTTGGTTTTTTTATTCATTCTGTAGTTTTCTTTGATCAGCGTTGATACATGCCAGCAATCATAGAGTTGTGTATCGCATCCCAAAATCATGGATACAATTATCCTTTTTCTTTCAGAATCATATTTTGAAAAAAATTTAGTGCTTTGCAGCATTCTAATGTGAAATTTTAAACATTTGCAAGTATAAAAATTTGCGTTTACCTACTCTGATATGCAATGTTTAATTTGATCTTATATTGCATTGCAGATGAGATTGGAGCTTTCTTGCTTTTTGTCAGTACAGACTACGTATTCGATGGCACCAAACCTCCATACAAACCATCAGATGAGCCAAACCCTTTGAATAAATATGGCTTGAGCAAGGCCAATGGCGAACAAGTAGTTCTCAAGGCTAATCCAAGTATGATGTAAAATCAATTAGATGCAATCTTTTATCCTAATAATGTTTCATTATTAAATAATCAAACCTACTGGCTGAGTTAGGTATTTGAATAACAGCTCCTAAGATGTGGACTAGTTTCTAGAGTTAAAATTGTCACTCAGGAATGAAAATCCTATAACAGATAAAGGGAGGGATCCTGGGGTCGCTGGTTAAGGCAATCCGGGGCTACGGTTGTATTTCGATAGCTTTTGGAACTTTTTCACTATCAATAGGCTTCTGGTTGTGCCCTGATAGTATTCATAACTTTTTACTAGGCCTATCAAGAGGCCATCGGTTGTATCGTATTTTGCCTGGGGATAGTCGGATGACAGCAGCAGTTGTCCATTTGTTTTTGTTACTCAGCTCATGCATGACTCAGCCAGCAAAAAAATGAAAGAATTAATTGAATGTTGATCGCATCCACCGCCTCAAGAAAGGCACTTTTCAAAACGCATGATGATTGAAACAACATGCCTCTAAATGAAATTTACAAATTTTTTATGATATTCTAAATGGGGACAGGGAATTTTTTGTGTATCTGCCCATTACCGACTGAGTAGGAAAGTTGCTTGTAACTTTAAGAAGACAAGACTTAATGGCTATCTACAGTGGTATCAGGATAGTGTGTAAGGCAACCCATATGCAACCTATGTCCCCATGATAGCATTTTTGCTTAACGTAAAGCAATCCTGGGGTCATCAGTGGCCACAGGATCAATCAATCAAGTGTCTTGCTGTGTAGCGTCGACGATCATATTCTCCCACACCCCTTGATCGCTGGTCACTCTTATACGTTCCTTGTCTTCAGCAATCTTGCAAGTCCATCCAGAATATTTTCCCCTTTGTCGTCCTCAAGATCTTGTCCAATTGATTTTTCCAGTGGTAACTAGGTGTTCCAACATTTTCTCCCTTCAGAATAGCCACCCATAAATAAAATATTCAAAAGAAGTATAAATAAGCTTAAATGCATGTAATTCCATTATGATAGAGATAATTAAAATTTATGTGTACATATATCATTATTGTTGTTATTGTTGTTATTATTATTTCTATTGTTATTTTAGAAATGCAATGGATGCTCTACTAGTTCTCATTGTTTAAAGCAGTGCTCTATCAAATGTTTAATTTCAGACAATGCTGTGATAAGGATTCCAGTTTTATTTGATCAGGTTGAATTTCTTGAGGAAAGTGCTGTTACCATTCTCTTCTCAAAAGTGAAGGATCCAAGTTCGCCTGCACAAATGAATCACCGAGAGAAGAGATATCCAACATTATGTAGCGACTTGGCCGTGGCATTTAAGGTCTTAATTGAGAGTCGTTTAAAGGTTTGTAATCCGTCTGCGATTCTTTCTTTATGAAGATCTTTACAAACACGAGGAAATTTATTTCACAAACACATCTTAGTTTTAGTTTTAATACTTTGATGACAAGTCCTTAGTAGAGTGTTTCCCACACAGTCCTACTTGTCTTCTTCAATTCAAAAGAAAACGATGCTGATTTTTATTTAACTCTTTAAACATGTTCATGGTGTTTTGGGTGATAATAAATGCAGAAGAAAGAAACTAGAACAAAGGTCCAAAGTATTAAAAACTACCAAGGATAATGCCTGCTATTGAAAAAAAAAAAAAAAAAAAATGCAAATCTGATGAGTTATGATTGGCAGAGAATGCATGAATCATGTTTTGTGAAAAACAATCAATTTTGTAACAAAACGTCGAATTGTCAAGCTGAAATGAGGAAATTGTTTATATGGTAGAGATTTCAAAATGAAAAGCACAGGGGCATTGACTATTTTTTTCAATTTTGGTCTATATCGCGTTGTCATGGAACCCTTCACTTCAAATTCTTCATAGTATCTTATTGGAAGATTTTATGGTTACATTTTGAAATCTGTGTCATCTAAAGTGTATCTGTTTTATTTCACAAAATTAGGATCCACAACAAAGCGGCATTTTTCATTGGAGCGGAAATGAAATGATGACAAAATATGATATGGCTGTGGCCATGGCCGAGGTCTTTGGCCTTCCTTCCAGTCATCTAGTGGCGGATACCCAAATTGCGACAGGAGCACCCAGACCAATGGACTGTTGTCTTGATTCCTCAAGATTGGAGCAATTGGGTGCTACAAAGCGGACACCTTTCAGAGAGGCAATAAAACAAGTCCTCCAAAAGTATTATCCATAAAGCTTTTTCCTCTCCACTTTCAAGAAAATTGTTTAAAATAGGAGAGTAAACCTATCAGATTCTTTTTTAATATGATATAAGTTTTATAATGTCTTTCATAAACAGATGCCAATTTGCCTTATTGCCATAAAAGTATTGATGATTGCATCATCTATTTTGCGATGGTAAAAAGAAATATTGCAATTTTTTGGTAGCAATCAGGTCAATCAGATTTTATAAAATGAATTACCGTCAACTTTTCATAAGCTTCCATACCGAGATTCTTTTTGTTGTTGTGAGGTAACATAATGTTAGGTTAGGGCTAACAAGGAAACAGATTAAAAAAGATGCAGGAATGAAATAATTATCTTCTTAAATCATATATTTGTTATCTTCTAACATAAAGCTTATTAACATTGCATTTTTTTGTATAGTAGAGAGATTACATAAGAAGTGTATGAAAAAACAAAGTCCACTGCGGTATTGTTACTTTACCTTACTTGACAACATTTCATTACAATTTAACTTAAACTCTTCTATATTTTATTCAATTTCAGTACTGAAATCAGACCTTTTGTTAAGTGGGCGCACATATGAATTCAGTATTTTCTCTAAAAAAAAGTTTTGACTGAAAAGTTAATGTTAATAATCTGATGATACTGTTTATGTAGCTTTGTAAAATGATTTGAATTAAACAAAGCTTGTTCTAAGATTGATGTTTTGTTTGATTCTTACCATATATCTCATTAAAATTTTATTTTCTTAAATTTTTTAATAATATTGATTTCTTTTCTTATAACTTCTAAACAAGCCCTTAACGTTACCAAAATAGTTTTGCCATGTTCATTGGTGAATTGTTTTTGTTCCAAAATGCTTCTCATACCATCAATTCCTTTCTCATTTTAGTACAGACACTAAGCAGAGATAAGCAGGAGTTTAAAATTAAAATGGTATACTGTATACTGTATAGTATTAGCACCATTTATAGGCAGACTGAACACAGCCCCATAGTAAAATTAATTAGATGAGATTAAGTCGTCGAGTCAAGGAACATAAAGTGGTAGAAATGAGATATATTACTTAACAAGAGTTTAGAAACTAGACTGAATCTTTCATTAATCCAGAGGTTTTGTTACAGTCTACAGTTCTAGTAGATTTAGGGTTCTGCAAATTAGAATTAGAGGTACCATGTTGACATCCAGCAAAAGAATTACTTAATTAATAGAAAAACACTAGGTACACAATATTATACATTTGTTTTGAACAGCCATCTTTTTTGTTAAACCTGACATCCCTCCTTTTGCTTTTACTTTTAAGTTTTATTTCTCGAAACATTAAATCCATGTAAAAATATTCCCCCTCAGTTTCTGGTTGTTTTTTGAGTTTGGTCTTCCCAGTGGCTATAGTCTTATGAAAAGCATGCAATAGGTCTATTTAAAGAGGGGGGGGGGAGGGGGATTTCATTCAAAGTGTCTTGTTATTGCAAAAGTTTTGGTATTTCCCATGTCATTTTTCATATATACATGATGATCTATTGCCCATTGAATATTCTTGGATGGACTGAAATGAGCTTGGTTATTTTGAATTATATACATAGGATTGATGCTCTCTGTCAGTGATTAAATCAGTAATGACTAGCAATGGTAGAAGTGGATGGTTAATTAAACTTTCATGGCATTTTTGTGCACCTTTTAAAATGTTGTCAATGTTTCACACTTACAAGGTAATTTTGCATTCATAAAATGTTTGACACGGTGATGGGACTAGAACCAGCCTGATTGACAGATGTCAGTGGGCTTAAGCTAAACGTGCCAATGAGCATGCTCATACATAAAACAGAAACTCAAAACTATATGACTTATAGCAGTCTTGCATGAAACAGTTACTAGCAGAAGTAATCATTATGCTGATACATTTGATTTTAGTGAAAGCAGTTTTTAAATTAAATGCAAAAATTGGTCAGTAACTTACTTACTACATTTATTTGAAATATCATTGATACCGCCACCAGTACCAGTTCATCAAAGTTTGTGGAATTTTGTTTATACTAACAGACATTAACCAACCCATTGATTAAAAACACTGCAATTATATTTCCCTTTTAGCACACATCACAACATCTAGAACATTATTCATGTGAGTTATTTCACACTTAAGTTGGTTAAAACTAGTTAGGCCTGTATCGTTTTCTGTTTAAAATGGCTAGTGAAGGGCTAAATAAACTTTGGATAATGATGTAACTTGTAACATGTTTTTCAAAATATCATCCTGTCGAAGAAAGTGGTCCTAATAAGCTGTTATATTTGCCCAGCTTTCACACATGAGAATTTGTTTATAAATTTGAATGTTGGTGTTAATTAAATTAGTTAACATGAGGGTGCAAATTTTGCTTCAAACAAAGCTTGTTCAAAGATTGATGTTTTGTTTGATTCTTACCATATATCTCATTAAAATTTTATTTTCTTAAATTTCTTAATAATGATATTGATTTCTTTTCTTATAACTTCTAAACAAGCCCTTAACTTGTGCTATATTGGTTTACTGATTACTTTTTTGGCTTAGGCTACATTACTCATACTTTTAACAGGTGAGGGAAAAAATACGTCACTAGTAACTCCTTTTTTTGAATTGTGTCGAGTTCACTATTAATAATATAGATAAATTTTGTATTTCTTCTCAATCTCATTAATGAGTATTCATTTTGACCGTGATGAAATTCTGACCTAGATGACTCATAACGGGTAGACCTAGTTTTAGTTATAGCAATGTATTGTTGTCTTTTTTACTGAAAAGTTTTTCATTTCCTCTGCCCTTACAATAGTGATAAAATGTTTGTTTAATCATATTCATAATGTTTATATCATTACATTAAAAATCAGGAATGCTCATTTTCATGACAACCATCCATGTTGTCCTTGTTTCAAATTAAATTTGTCTTGTATAAATTTATGGGTTAATGAAATGCCGAACAGGTTACTTTCAATTTCTTTGTTGCTTTTTTTAATACTCTACATATGTTAGTGAACGTTTTGTCCATGATACAATTGATACTTAGAATTTGTTTTTTCATTTTGTCATTTCCTTCAGTATGCTTTGCATTTGTTTAAGGGGAACTAACTGTCCTGTCTTGTTATCTTTGGACAATATGGCTTGTGTTGATGATAGCACAATATAGCCTAAAAGCAAAGCATAGTAAAGAAAGTCCCTTACTCAGTATTGAGCATAGGGTAAGAATCAAACATGAAATACTAGTAAAACAAAATCTTTGTGGTAGAGAAAAACATTTGGATATTCAAGATACAAATTTCCCAAAGTGTGGCCAACACAATTCAATTTTATGGCGAAATTGCTTAGATGCCTTTGTGAAATACTAGTAAAACAAAATATTTGTGGTAGAGAAAAACACATTTGAATATTCAAGATACAAATTTCTCAAAGCATGGACAACACAATTCAATTTCATGGCAAACATGCTTAGGTACCTGTGTGAAATACTACTACTACTAGTAAAACAAAATATTTGTGGTAGAGAAAAACACATTTGAATATTCAAGATACAAATTTCTCAAAAACTGGACAACACAATTCAATTTCATGGCAAACATGCTTAGATACCTGTGTGAAATACTATTACTACTAACTAGTAAAACAAAATAATTGTGGTGAGAAAAACATATTTGAATATTTAAGATACAAATTTCCCGAAGCATGGTTAACACAATTCAATTTCCCGGCAAACATGCTTAAAGAGTTGAAATAATGTACTTTTGATAATCGATAATGCTAAAAAAATCAAATACAAAGCACCAACCTTCATGAAACATTTGACGTTTTTTAAACTACTTGTATTGTAACTTAATCATTTTGTTTTGTTTAATTGAAATTTTCTCTGTCCACTATTGTGGTGATCTCAGGGTGAATTTAAAACCCCCATCAAGATAAAAGAAAAGTTAAAGAGTAAAAGGAAAGAAGTAGGACCTACCAGCAACGCCTGCTAACCGCATGCATAACTTTAGGGGGGGGGGCACCTGGACTGGCGAGTTTTGGACCAAAAGGTTGATTTTTTCTTCTTTGCACATTTGGGTAGAATGATCATTTATCTACAAGTTCATGGCAGAAAAATGTCCATATGACGTATAATTTGTTTTACAAAATATTTTGTAGGTGAAGGTAGGTAAAAACAATAAAAATTGACGTAAATTACCCTAACACTGACTGAGAAGATGGCAGTAAAAACCGGCATATTGGCGGTTAATTGCCAAATGTGGCAGCACCGACTTGGCCTTGTTTCTGCTGACACCAATCGGCGCTTCGGCCCATCGCTGTGTGATATAAGAGGCGTTGCGCGTCAGTGTGTATGTAAACATGCACACAAGCATAGGATATAGAGAAAAAAAAAAAAATCTGGTCATTTCGACGTCTTTCACAATAGTGCACATCTAAACCTAGATTTATAATCCTCTTTACATTAGTAACAATGCCAGAGACTGTCGAAAGAGTAAGGGGGCTGCTACAACAAGGGAAACCTGTCTGAAGCATTTGTTTTGTGTTATTTCTTTTGACTTTTTTTTGCATTTTTCTCGAAATGTAGTTTTTCCACACTAAAATTCTATCTCCTCCGCCATTTACAGAACGATTTGTATTAATTTGGCCTACAGGTTCCTCTTGTCAATAATAATAGAATAACGTCGTTTTTAAAAAATATATTGTTAACTTTTTGAGAAATTGTTTTTTTTTGTAATAAAAATGCCGTTTTTGTACATTCACTTTCACGATATATAGTATTTTCAAAAATTCATTAAAAAAACCCATTATCCGAACTATCAATAAAACCCGACATCACTCTAGATATTGAATGGAAAAGATGATCTGCAGACTTTGAGTGATTTTATTCATAACTAAGGGAGGAGATAGATTTTGAAAATTGAGTCAAAATCCAAGATGGCGGCCGTTTCTATGATAACTAAGGACGCTACAAACTTTTCAATGATATAGGATGACTGTATTTTGACAGTTACTCATGTACATACTAAAAGCAAAAACCTAAACTCGAAAGCAAAAAAATCACGTCAGGTGATCATTTTAGTTGTCGATGTGGATATAATCAAATTTGTTCATTTGTATATATTTATTATTATTATTATTGACGTCATTCATAAGCGATGATTGAAGGGTTAAATTTAAAGGATTAAAATTGTTGCCCATACAACCCTTTTCGGCTGCAAGGTATTTGACTCTAACATGCCTTACATAATCATATGTGGAAGCAGAAGGGGTCTCTTGAAATTTATATCTAAGTGGACCTCCCTTGTGATGCGACTAATCTGCGGTAAAAGTAAACCCTTCAGTTCTGTTTTGTGCAATGTCTCGTATTAGTTTGAGGTCGGTCTGTGATATTAATTTTAGTGTTTCCTGGAACTCTTTTAAGGTTGCTGTTTAATGTTAACATCATTGTGGGTCTTCCTTTGGTCTTTTTGCTGGTGTTTGTGAAATAGTATGTCGTTGCCTTGTTTGCCGGGATTTACGGGTTTCTTCTCAAAATACTACAATTACAACTATGAAATATTAATTCACACCAAAACAGCTTGGTTTGTAAAGTAAGAACATTTATTGAGGAAACATATTATACGAGTGAGAGCAAAGTACTCTTCATGAGATGGGATGAAGACTTTGTGTCACGACAAACAAGAATTCACACATACATTGATACCCATATCAAAGACCAGCACATCTGGCTTTGAATTATAAATCTTTTATCATTTACACGACGGCTTTCAACAAGGCATTGTGAGTGGAGGTGTCGACAATGCGACCCACAATTATGAAGGGATAGAATAAAGAATATGTAAAAATAGCACATCGCCTCCTGAACAGGATGCTCATCTGTTGCAGATTGTGCTCCCCAATTGGTGTTGTTACACATTTACACCTGGGTCAAGTTGGGAATTGTATGCTCTGTTACGTCTTTCCCAAGGAATAAAATGTTGAACCTAGAATTGCCGGGATCTGTATCCAGGACCTAACAATCTCTAGTTAGGCAGCCTAATCACTAGATTATTTTTAGTCAGAAACTAGTAAGGAAGTATGGTCATAACAGAAACTTTAAGTAAGTAAAAAATAAAAGGTCCCTCAAGGCTATTACTTGCCATAGAGCCTGAGCGTATCCCAGTTTCTACAGAGTGATCATAATCATCTCTTGGACAGGACGCTTGTCTGATGCAGGTTTTACTCCCAAGCTAATGCTTGTACCCTTTTGCAACGAGGTCAAGTGTGGAAAATGCGTGTCAAGTGTTTTTCGTAAGGAACCAACGACAGACCTAGCTTTGCTAGGATTTGAACCCGAACCTCATGATTTCAATTTTGGCAGCCAAACCACTCGCCAGTGACACCACCATAACAGAAATGTCTTTTTGAAATCAGTTTCTATCGTTACATCACACTTTCTGAACTGAAACTACTATTATCGTCAAAGTTCTGGTTCTAGTCCCAGTAATCTCATCAAAGTTAATTACCACAGCCAGCCAGGCATCCACTAATATTTTGATCAAGTGACAAAGTCATAACAGTAAATGAAGTTATCCCTACACCCCACCACAACTTTGTTATTGCACACCACTGGAGATGAAAAATCTCGCCCAGTAAATTTTTTTCTAACATAACTTGACCGCTTTCTGCTTCAATCACATACAAAACTCCTTTTGAGGCTGAGACTGTGACAAATGTACATTTTGCTGACTCTTCGTTAAATGTCTTCATTTGATGGTTAAAATGAACCATTTCAGTCCTATCACTACTATCAGCATCACATTTTGAATTTACTATTACAATCGGACTGTTAAAGTCTTTTTTTTCACTGTAAATCCAGTTTCCACATGAGGCTGAGGGTAAAGTATGGCAAAAGAATCATTATTTGAATTTACACTTTCTTTGAAAGTTTGTTCATTATGAGATGCAGACAACCTCTGGGAACTGATGTGTTTGGCATTTTTCTTTTGGAGCTCTTGAAGAGGTATCCCATCATAATTTACTTTAATAATAGTAGAATCATCATTATCCTCAGCAATGCCATCTGCATGGCTTGCCATCTTCGCCATCCTCTCTCTTACAATAGATCGCGCTGATGGTGTCTCTTCAGGTGAATGTAGTTCTGTAATTGTTTCCTCTCCAAACACACTGTGAGGAGCAGACATTTTGTGAGCACTTCCAGTACTCTCACTCGTTGATTTCTTTTTATCACCACTTACGCATTGAAAGACAAAAGGGGTTGAAAAGAATGTTGAATATCCTTGACAGACCATTTCAATTGTCCCTTGAAGTAATGCAATATATGTGACAATCATGGCATCCAAAGAATATAGAATTTCCTTGACTAACCGGAGAGGAAAAGATGGGGCCTGCAGCATTAAATTTCCACTCCTGAAAGGAAAAGTAATTGATGAATGACCTTGAGAGATGAATAATCAAGACATTTTATATTCAGTGACTTTGTCATGTATAAATTGGGTCTTTGTGACACATCTTGTACAAAGTGTAGGTTAGATATCAATACATGTTTTCAGTTTATCACTTACTGAGAATTTCTTTTCATTCACAACACTTTCCCTACTTCGAGCCAGAAAAATTGGCTTGCATCATTCATTAACTTTGAGCCTCAAGAATCAGCTTGATAAATCAGCTTTCTAATCTGATCCCTTTATCCAGGTTTTTATCTAGTGACCGTAGACTACTTTCTGGTGAAGTCTAAAAGCATCCCTTATATAATTCAAAATCATTTTACAAGGTTTGAGCGAATCTTTCTGTCGATTTTAAAATTTATTTACATCTTTTCTTAAAAATGGGTGTGTCCGGGCGTAACCAATCAGGCGCTTTAGATCTAGTAGGGAAAGAGTCAAGGAGTTGAAATCTATGTATTAATTCTGTTTTATTCTTTTACTCCAATGCCAAGAAAATTGATTCTTATAGTACAAGAATAATTAAAAATTATAACAACCGTAACAGGTTTGTGGACTCAAGTTTTATATGCCATATTTTCTCCATGAGTAGCACAAGGTACAAGCCACAAGAAACTGGAAGAGTATGGCGCTACTATTAAAACTGAAATAAAAGAATCTATGGGAAGAGGTGCCACTAAAGGAGAAGCTGGTATGTACAATTGGTGCTTTATTATTCACATTATTCAAAAGTCATAGGAAGAAAGTGTGTTTAAATATTATTGTCATAATGAAAACAATAACCCTTTACATTTTTTACATACATGTAAATCTGTATGTATATAATTCTGAGTTGATCGTTCTTTGTTCACCAAAAGCTCTACTGTCAGGCCACTAAGAGTAACCACATTTTGCAGGTAGGTTCTAAAAATGATTCCAAGATTGCTTTCTTTTGAGGAATTTTTCTACCAGGAGTGCGCGCTTAATCATTGAAAATTTAATTGTTTCCCCAGCTTTCAATAGAATTTTTATTCACCTATGCTGCCATTTTGAAAAGGTTTGAGAATTAAAAAGTTGAAATTGTAATTGAAGGGTGACCGTTCATGCCTACCCCCGTAAGCTCAGCATCGAATACTAGTTCGATTTAATAACCGTATGTGCACTGCTATCACGCCGGGGTGTAACATGCTTGAACTTGTATATGTAAAATATTTATTCATTCATTATGTGCCTTGCTGGGTGGCGTTGACTGTTATGTCTTTCCATTCTCCGCGACTGTCTATTGCATGGATGGTGGCATTATGTGTATTTTGTTCCCAGCCATTTTGTGATGTCTACCGTTTCTATTCATTCTCATCCGGGGCGTCTTTTTCCTTTCAGTTTTCTTGCTGTTATCAGATGTTTCAATCCTTTCCATCTCGTTATCTGACCTGCCAAGTTTCCCGATTTTATCGGGAAATTCCCATTTGGAACCCCCATTCCTGACATCCTGATATGGCCGCAATTTTCCCGATATTTTGTTCTCGAGAGCGAAAAATTATTTTGGGGAAGAAAATTGCGAATTGTAATTTCTACTAAGCTCTACTAAGTACTATGCTTATAATCGTACTGGGTAGAAATAATCGAAGACAATAAAACATTTTTGGTTCGATACTAAATATGAATCGTTTCGTTGATAGTAATTGTAGATTACATTCCGTGATTTTGAGTACTCGATATTCACCTATTATTGCTGTTTAGCTAGAAACTGTTGAAACTGCGTTCACATTTAAATATGGCAATACAGTGTATTATCATTCGTTCAGTCTCTTTCCTTTGTTTACGAAGCCGATAACTGACTCATATTATTTTCTATATCTAGCGCTTTCTTGATTGTGTCTGTTTTCTTCCGATCTTACCTGGTTTATATTTTTGATTAGTTTTATCTTCGTTTTGGATTTACTCAAACCTGCCAACTTTCCTGATTTACTAATTAATTTACTGCTGTTTTTATAATTTACTGTGTCTAAAATTGGAATACTAGGCTCTACAGCTGAGATCTAGATCTAGATAATATAAACGTTTTATCTCAAATTTCGAATTGGGCATGGATCGATTTCTGAAAAAAGGCCTTTGGAAATAGAACATTCAGAAGATGCGGAACCTACCTCTAGATCTAGTTGTAATACTAATAGTTCTCAACCAAGCAAGAAACCTAAACCAAGTGTTAAATTTCGGGAGGAATAAAGGAAGGAATGGCCTTGCATTAAATCTTCTATGAAAGGGAGAGCTTTGCAAATTGTGTACCTTGTGGTTTAGATGTTAGCATTACCAGTGGTGGGAAGGATGACATCAGAAAACATGTGAAAACTGCAAAGCAAACTACTGCAGTTAAGGACAGTCTATCCAGTAGGAATATCAGTGGCTTCATGAGCAAGGACAGAGATTGCTCCGTGATCAGGGCAGAGGTTTTATGGACAAAATTTATTATAAAGAAAAATTTGCCTGTCTCAGTTAGTAATCAGTTCGTGACTCTGTTAGGAAAAATGTGCCCAGATTCGGAAATCGCTAAGAAATTTGCTTGTGGTCGCACAAAAACAACTGCGATAGCATCAACAATTGCTAGGGGGTGCACCGTCCGTTATTGCAAATGTGCAATCGATATGTCATGATTCAAAAATATTCATTTTCCCTATTTTGTCCCTGGGAAAGTTGGCAGGTCTGCATTATGTGCCCGAAGAATCTGGACTGCCTTTTCATGTCTTTGATTGAATGCAAATTGGTAGTTCATAATATGAGTAGAAGGAAAATACAAAAGTATGGTGATAATGACTCAATATGGAAAGAATAATACGTTAAAAGAATAAAACTAGTACTGTACTGACGTTTTGGTTGATTGATCAATCTTACTCTATCCATCCCGTGCAGTTATCTAGAGATGAATTTAGAGGAAAAGCAAGATGACAGATGAAAAAAATGAAAAGAAAAGAAAAAGTCGAAACTACCAGTAGCATTCGTCCAACCCCACATGATAACGACGACTATCCACATAATATCAACTAGAATGCAAACTGATATTGCTATGTATCTGTAAATACCTTGATATCAACTTACAATAACACCAATGTGACTAATGCAGTATAATACATTGTCTGTGCATCCAACAAGAATAGAAAGATTGTGCAAACAAGGTGAGGAGAAGACTGGCTTCCTCAAATCCACACACCACATGCTTTTTCCATCATTCTGAAATAGAAAATAATTGGCATGGAAGTGACAAATATGAATAATGCGAGCTGATGTTGCTGTTTATTGGTAAAGACATTGATTGGTATCAAAATTACTGAGAAAAATTTACAAGAATTAAGAAAGGCCCAACCCACTATCTGAGAAAAAGAAGTGTTTTAAATGTCACAGTTAAACTGAGACCTTTTTAGATTATTTCAAAGAGCAACACAATTGTATTTAGGACTGAGAAATGCTTTGGGAGTCAGACATTTATAAATAACCCTGAGTTACACACCAACGATTTGAGACAAACTGTTATGCACTAGTCTCAACAGTATTACTATTAGTGCCATACATAAAACAATCGTAGAATTATTTCTCACATTTAAACAGGCTACCACAGTGAGTCAAAAGGAGACAATGCTACAAGAGAGAAGGACTTTCATAGGTTATCTAAAATGTTTCAAGTTGATTTGAAATCCCATCATGTAAGTTGCAATGAAAGGACAACTGTTGCTTTGCTTTCTGTTGTAATCCAAGATTATTAGTTTTTGAACATGAGAGAGTTGAGTCTTCTCTTTATTTGTGGAATGAATAGATGGATTGAAATGTATCAAGAATTTTTTTCCCCAAAACTTAAAATTATCATTGAAAATTGTAAAGTTTTACAAATACCGGCAACACAGCAAAATCAATCAACAACATATCCACTTCCTCCGCAACAAAAAAACTCCAGAAAAAATATAGTCAACAAATAAATTGATCTTACGCAATTCAGAGCAAAGACTTTGCCTCTCAGAGAAGCGATGTAGACAGTGTCAGTCTGGTGGTTTATGAGAGGGGATGCCAGAATACCACCTCCCCCAAGAAATTTCTGCCAGATACATTTTTTATTCTGCAAAAAAGAAAAAGAGGACAAATATGTCTTATTTCATGACAAATTTATTTTTAATGTACCTCCATGACAAAATAATAATTCTAGAAACTTCAAAAATCATAAAGGTTTATAAATCTAAGCAAAATGAATCATAACTTCTTATCTGGAGGATAATTTAACCTATTTACTGCCAGGCACTTTCTGTTCAGATGACTTACTGTCGGGCATTTTGATACTAAAAAATCACTCTTATTGTACTATTTGAGGTAGATACATAATTCAAACTCTTCAGAAATTTTTCTTTTTAGAATGGGGAAAATATAAAAAATTTTCAAGGGAGCATAAACTGTTTTGGTAGTAGATTTAGATTTTGGCATACATCTAGTATTTGGTTTCTTTATCTAGATAATCCAGCATTATAAAGATTAGTATCTGATGATCCAAAATCAGATTTGCTTCTAGATTTAGAGCTATTTCTCTGATTGAAATTGAAACAAATTTTTCATTTTCGAGTGCAAACTTATTGACTACTTGAGCCATGTCAGTCTACTTTCGATTTCCGGCAAAGGACAATAATTTTATGTTGCGTCTTCCTACAAATGATTCAACTATAATTGTAAGAAATACCATGCTGAAAGGTATTGGGAGCTAGTAGACAAAAATACAAAATTCCATATCGACGGATGTCGGGTTTGGTGGCCAGCAGTCTATTGACGGGACCCGATACATGACGGGAGTGGCATTGAGTTGAGTTAATTGAAGCAATACCTCAATGTCCAGGCAGTAGATGCTGCCATCATGTGACCCACATATCACATAGCCTCTATTCATGTCAATACTGGGGGAACATTTCACAATATCCTCTGTTTTGAAACACCATTCCACACAGCCAGAAAGGATGTCCAAACAATAAATTCCACCATCATAACACCCTGAAATATAAAAAGAAAGAAAAACTAGAAAAATTGCTGGCAAATAAATCACAACAGATTAAGCTGTTCAACACAAGTTTAAGAAGTCAGAGAAGATTGATTGAAGTCACAAATTGAAAAGATGGTTCATTTCATAATGTAACTTGCAGCCCTTTAGCGTAAAATATTCTAAATTATTTACACATATATAAAAATTTGAATTTCAATGAGAATTAAAGTACGGTCAGTAAAATATGTATAAAGAAGTTCTACAAGCATTCAACTGCCTTGAGTAAATCAAATTACAAAAAATGTTCACATGGTTGATTTACTCTGAAATCTTATGATCCAGGATGATTGACAGAATTTAGAATATTTGACCTCCAATATTGTCACTTTGCAAGCATATTATATGCATTAAAAGTTAGCATTAACTTTGCTTACAAGGAACTAGATTTTGACATTGCCTGGTACAATATTGCATCAAAATTTTATTGTGTTCTTTTCATATCATATTTCAAGGCTGCATCAAATCACAAGCTAAAACATAGATAGCAATGCCTTGAGAAATTATCAGCAATCACTGTTTTGTTCTTAGCAATTTTTCCTTTTATTTCTGACAATTTTAAATTTTGAACAATTATCACCAAATAGAAGAAGAGTGAAATGAGGCATTTAATATAAACAAAAAAACCAATAATAAAGGGATATAAACTCAGTTGCTTTAGTTTCTATAAATCTTAGGTTTTCTCTTATATTTCATAAAATCATCCCACTTTGTCATAAAAGAATTAAAAAAAAAAAAAACCAAACAACCTTTCTACTCCTTCTATTTCTTCTGTGTGCAGATTATATTATATTTTGGATTTACCTTTCATCTATCTATCCTTTCTTTCTTTTTCATTTGATAGATGAATAGAAAGGATGTCATGATTTGTTTTCGTGGTGAAACACAATTCTTTTAATTAAATATGTTCATAACCACTGACCTTTTGAGGGTGAAGAACACAATTATAAAAACAAAGTTATTAGATCTATCCTCTGCATGGAGTAAAAAACTTAAAATGTGTCTATTTATACAGATTTGTGTAAAATACATAAAGTATTTGCCCACATCTTACTACAATGTACCATTTAAAAAAATCTGACAGTTCAAACTCACCTACAACAACAAACCTCAGGTCCAACGAACAACATGCAGAGGATTCTATTCTGTCTGGCAAGGTAGTTTTCCACAAAATTTTGCCAGAGTTCAAATCTATTGAACAAAAGTGACCGGAGTGCGAGCCAGTAAATACAAGTGCTTTTTCCTGAAAACGTAAACAATTTGCATGTCATGGATGAAACTTGAATTGGACAAGATGAACCTATAGAGATGGCATACAGCTTTAACCAGGAATACTATCTTTCAAATCGTTTTAATTATTTAAATTCTAGATTCAAGTTTGAAGATTTTCCTTTCTTTCTTTCTTTCTCCTTCCTGTGTATGGGTTACAAGATTTTACTGATTTCATAAATTAATAATTTTTAAGGTCACTCTTTTCTGTTGTTTTGTCAACATATGATTTCATGTAGTTTGTTCTGAGCAAATTTTTAATTTGACTTTATTGACCAATTTGGAACTGACAACATGTTCAGAATATAAATCTATCATACTCATAATGTTGTCTCAAACACGTATTACTATTCTTACTGACTTAAACATGTTCCATCTAAAAGACAAAAAGAACTTTCATTGACAACGCTAAAATTTGCTCCAAATTTTTAAAATATTCATCTTTGATTTATAAATATTATATGTCTTTACCAATTTTACTAAAAAGGACATTAATTCAATTGAGAGAAAGGAGAAAAAGAGAGATAGAGCGAAAAAATCAATCAATCAACAACTATGTTTGACTTACCCAAAAACAACTATTGTCGGTGAGGCATCCACACATTTTTCTGTGTTGAATTTCCAAGCTAGTTTAAAAAAGCACATTGGTTTCTCTGTTGGTTCCACAGAGCTGTAATTTTCCCAATCTACAGTATTTTTCATTGATAAGAGGTGGGCCTTATCAATATGACCTTTACTTAAGGTTTCTTCAGGACACAGGCCCTTCTCGACATGGTTATCTATTGAACTGTGACTGCTAGGAGGCAATAATCTCATTGAAGCATCACAATCCTTAGTGCATGCAAATGGATGACAGTTTTGACAGTCTAGCTGATGTGCAGGTTGAATAAGATTTCCCCTGTAGATTATTCTTCAAGTGCAAAACTCTGTTACCTTTACAGATGACTTTACCGATGCCATCTAATGAATGGAGTAGATAATCGTGTCTATTTTCATGCGCGTGTGGATGAAACGTGAAATTGTTGACTACCTCTGTATTGGCATAACTTTGTGATACAATTTCAAATTCCTTTCCACTGGTATGGTCATTAACATTTTCAAAGTCTATTGAAAATGAGTTATCCTTTGAATTCAAGGAAGTATGTGTGGTATTTTCATTCTTATGAATCGTATCAACTTTTATGAAGTCACTGTGCAACTCAATCACTTTATTCACATTTAACAATTCATCTGAAAAACTATTCGAAGGTTCAGAGGATAAACAAGTCTTCAGGTTTTCCACGAAATAACCAAATGTTTTATTAAACAAGATATCTAAAAACTCGGTAGCAGCAACCTTAATGACCTTCTCCAGTGTGTTAACAAGTCCAAGCGCGCTAAAGAATCACCCCCTAAGGATAAAAAACTATCTTCAGCTTTGATGCCATTAGTGCCTGCAGGAAGATAAAGCTGAAATTTCAAAATAGACAGAAAATTACTATAGCCTAATAATCAGCGACAAAATACAATTACAACAGTTAAGATTACGTTGAGGTATTGCTCAGAAAGTGGCATCACTTTCATTTGCTTTCTCAAAGATGTTGAAAATAGAAAATGATCTGACATACTTAGATACTATATTATAAATTAATTTGTGACAATGACATGTGCACAAGTATTTTGGCAAGATTCATGAAACTAGACCTTTTGAACCCTAATAAAAACAGAAATCCAAGCATGTATTTACTTTCATAGGTATTGTATAAATTTGGCACAACTAGAGAACCAATACTTTTCCTTTCTCCTATGAGCTTATGTGTGATAAACAATTATATTGAAATGATAAGAACATTGATTGAAAGTTTCAATTAACATTTATCTTTTGATTCATATCTTACATAATGAATGCTTTTGCTGCTAGAATGCTATTAAATAAGTAAATGAACAATGAAGAAAAAAAGAATTTAAATGAAGGTGACACTACAATTTTTCAATGTGCAAATAAACAATCAAGATCCATGCAAAATGTCCTAAAAAGGTCATCGCATTTTTTGGGGTGGTTATATTTATCGAGCAAGAGTAACAGGCATCTTGGTCTTACTTTCCAAAGTCTAGATGCCCATGAGTGTGGAGACCTAAACAATAAACTTGAATCCATCACAATCATGCTTGCCATGTTAAGCAATGTTTTCTTGTCCAGCTTTCCTGTGGTGGTAGTTTTAGAAAAGAGACATTTCTTACTATATAAAATAGATCACGACTTATGACAGTTATCCAAAATGAGGAATTAGTATCAAGATGAAAAAGTTTATTCCGATGTTCAAATGATACATGATAGAAAGTGAAGTGCTAAGAGAAAAAATAGCAAGACTTCCTGTTTCTATTTACGATCATACTTATGCTGGAAATGACTACTGAATTACAAAGGAAAAAGGATTTACCATGGGCATTTCTTTGACTAGACATTTCTTAATTGGATGACATTAACAATTTCCTTTTAAAAGATATAAGGTAGTTTCAAAGTACACTAAGAAGAATATGAATAACAAGATCTTAATCTCAAAATGTGGTACAATGTAAAATATATATAGACAAATTTCCATCTTATTCAATCAGTTTGAACTAAATATGAGAACAAGCAAATCAAGTTGTCAAACATACATGTACATGTCCCCATCCTCAAAAATTGACAGCCACTTACACTCATTCTACCCCAGTGTGATAAGATTTTAGAACAAACTGCAAATTCAGCACAGCACTAATGAAGGCTTTAAAAGCAAAATTAAATACCTCTATCTCACTTTAAAATTGAAATTTGAAAAACTATTTTTAAATTCAGAGGCAATTGCGCTGACAACCATACAAAATAATTGACATAGTCAGTTATAAAGAAGAAGAAAAGGAAAATACCATGTGCTGTAACTGGAAAGGCTTGGTCAATTTCGACAAAGAGATCTGGCATGTAGTGACTTGGCAGAACCTGTCTAATGTGATCAATGAGACGTCTCTAAACTTCTCCCACCTGCTTTCGAACTCGTTGGGAAAACGTTTTCATTTTCTTTCATTGTTTGGGTTGTATCAGTATCTATATTTTCAGTAATGTACAGATCTATTCTTTCCGCAGTCTCTATGCATGCTGAAGAAATACTTAAAGCCTCATGGGGAAGACCATGTCTGCTCTCAAGGTCCATGCTAGTGACATTGTCCTCCGGCTTTTTTTTTTGTTCTTTTGATGAGTCACTGGAGAAGAGCAATTGAGGCTTATCCTCTGCAGCAACAATGAGGGAAAGCAACCAAGTGATTGTCTTGACTCAACAATACTCGGCAGTCAGATATGAACTGTAACTGGCTGCAAACCTGTGAGAAAAAAAACAAATATGAAAAGAATATATCGGCATTTTGATATATCAGCTAAACCCGGGAAGTGAACAGGTAAGCACCTGTACGGGGAGTAGATGATCCGCCTTCCACGAATCTCCTGCTGCCTTGCAGGCAGGTCTTGGCTGACCAAAGGCCAAGGGAGTTAACCCTGAAAGAAACAACATGCTGCTTTGCAGGCGGTCTTGACTGACCAAAGGCTAAGTTAACCCTGTCAGAAAACAAAAACCTGCTGCCTTGCAGGCTGGTCTTGAATGACTAAAGGCTAAGGGAGTTAACCCTGACAAAATAACAAGGCCTGGTAGGGGGCCTCAAGGTGGCAGCCCCACCATCTACCTAGGGTATAGTGGGCTAATCACCTGCTTATCCAAAACAAACTGATTGAAAGTAATATATACAATGATATACCCGGCTTGAACTTTCGAAGACGACTCTGAAAAAGAACACGGACTGTGATTTTTGGAACATGGAATGTTAGGGCAATTAATGGAAAGGAGTTAGAATTAGCTGAAGAAATGGAAAATTCAAATTAGACATTTTGGCTATTACAGAAACAAAGAAAAAAGGACAAGGAATAGAAAATGTAGGACCAAATCATACTTTAATCTTCTCAGGAGTAGATGTCAAAGATAGAGCTAGAGCAGGAGTAGGCCTCCTAATGCATGAAAGGCAAGAAATGCTACAAGAAAGTTGGAAATTTGTAAGCCCACGGCTATTAGAGGCAAATATTAAGCCAAAAGGAAGTGAAATTAAATTATTAATAGCTTATGGACCAAACGAAGGTGCCACCAAAGAGGAAAAAGATATCTTCGAAAATGATTTACAATTAGCTGCAGAGAATCTCAAACCCAAACAGGAATTGATGGTTTTAGGAGATTTAAACGCTAGAGTAGGCAACAATGTAGAAACTCAGGAGGAGTAATAGGTAAAGGAGAGACAACAACTCTCCAAATGGAGAGAGACTAATAGATTTTTGCCTAAAGAATAACATGAAAATAGCTAGCACATTTTTTCCTCATAAAGACATCCACAAATATACAAGAGTAAATGAAGACAGATATGAAAAGTCAATGATAGACTACATAATAGTTAGCAGCTCCCTTTTTACAGTATAATGGATGCTAGAGTAAACAGAGGAGCTGAAATATTTAGTGATCATCATCTAGTGATAGCCAAAATGAGATTATTAACTGAAGAAAACAAACAGAAAAGGAAAGAGAAGAAAGCTACTAAACTCAAAATAGAAGAACTAAATAAACCAATAGTAAAACAAATGTACCAATCCAGGATAAAAAGATCTATCGGTGAAAGCAGATGGGTCTGAAGGAAAGCACAATAGAAGAAAAGTGGCAAATATATAAAGAAACACTCCTCAGTTGTACTGAAGAGGTCTGTGGTAGGAAACAAATTAAAGGAGATAGGAAAGAACAGCATGTTGGAATGAGAATGTCAAGACTAAGATCAAAGAAAAGAAGGATGACTGGAAGAAATACTTACAAACAAAGAGACCAGAGGATAGGATAGATTACGTGAGTAAAAGAACTTTCGCCAAAGAGGAAGTTAGGAAAGCAAAACAGGATCAGTGGGAAGAGTTTGGACAAAGACTTCAAGAAAGCTATCAAGGAAATCAAAAGCTGTTCTGGGGAGCAATGAAGAGCATGAGAAAGACCAAAGCCTGTCCAATACGACAAATTAAGAACGCCAAAGGAGAAAGAATGAAAGGAGACAGCGAAATCATGGAAACATGGAGAAAGTATTTTCACCAAATACATAATCCCTCCAAAACATATGAAACAAGGAGTACAGATCAATTATTAAGAGTAACAAGTAATCAAGATGAGATAGCTGAAGATGTAGATATCTCAATGGAAGAACTTCAAACAGCTATAAGAAAAATGAAATTAGGAAAAGCTCCAGGAGCAGATCAAGTTTATCCAGAAATGATTAAAAACCAAGGGAGAGAGGCAGACAAACTACTACATGCAATATGTGTCAACAAGCATGGAAGTCCAAACAGGTGCCAGATGACAGGAAAAAGGGAATGGTAGTACCAATACATAAGAAAGGATCAACTATGGAATGCTCAAACTATAGAGGGATATCACTACATAGCGTACCAGGAAAAGTCTATGCCAGGATTCTGGAAATGAGACTAATGAAAAGAGTAGAGGATCAGATTGAAGAAGACCAGAGTGGATTTAGACCAGGAAGAAGTGTACAAGATCATATAGTTACAATTAGACAAATAATAGAAAAATTTCTTGAGAGAAACATTGACTTGCACCTGTGTTTTATTGACTTAGAAAAGGCATTTGACACTGTGAGGAGGGACGAACTATGGCATTCTGTAAAAGAACACAACGTAGAGCAAAATTTAATAGAAGCCATTAAAAGTTTTTACAATAAACCAACATGTGCAGTGAGAGTAGCTGGAAATGTATCTAAAGAATTTGATGTAGATATAGGAGTAAGACAGGGTTGTGTCCTAAGTCCTCTTTTGTTTATCACATTTATGGATTCAGTCGCAAAGGCATCCTCAAACATGAAGAAAATGAATGTAGGTATCTGGAAGCTCAAACCAGTAAATGTATCAATGCTTTCATTTGCTGATGATTTTATTCTGTTTGGAAAGGGACCTCCAGTCAAATATCAACATAATGAATAATGAATTAAATAAAAGAGGAATGAGAGTAAATGCAAAGAAAACCAAAAACAATGCTAGTAGCTAGGGAAGCTAAAATACAAAATCTTAAATTAGACAGGAAGAATTTAGAACAAGCTCAAAGCTACAATTACTTAGGAGAAATGATTAACTTAGAGGGGAAACTAAGAGAAGAAATCATCCAGAGAATCAAAATGGCAAGTGCAATATATAACCATCTAGGAAAGGCATTTGTAGGTAAACAAGAATTGTCAACAAAAACCAAAATGACAGTATACAACACAGTTTATTGTCCTACTCTCCTCTATGACAGTGAAACCTGGACCCTAGACAGTAGGGAATACAGTAGAGTGCAAGCAGCCGAAATGAAATATCTAAGAAGAGTAGTAGGGAAAACTAAAAGAGACAAAATCAGAAATACAACAATAAGAGATCAAACTAAAGCAGATAGTATAAAAACTAAGATATAAATGAATCAACTGAGATGGTTTGGGCATGTTAACAGAATGAATGACAATAGAATAGCTAAATCAGTATACAGTGCTAAAACTCAAGGTAAAAGACCAAAAGGCAGACCTCGGAGAAAGTGGTAAGAAGATATAAAAGAGGCATTAACGGAAAGAAATTTAACTTTCACGGAAGGAAATAGAAAATGTCAGGACAGGGCAGCCTGGAGAAAGATCATTTCGGGCATCTAAAACCCATACACCGGAAGGTAGAATGGGAGTTGATAAAGAAAGAAAGAATCAGCTAAACAAAAATTCCAGCAAAAGCAACAAAAACCATATCCAGCAACAAAACCACAACTCAATGGACGCAGAAAAATCAAGAGTCCACTATGCCCACTTACATAAATATATAACTTTATGAGGAGCAGGGTAAAGTCATGATCCTTCACAATGTAGAGGAGCAATAATTTTAGGATCTATCAATACAGCCAATCTATGTATCAATATCTCTTTGCTCTTGTTTTCATGACACAATATTTATCAACCTCTTCTTCAACATTATATACATCATTTAAAACAAGATATATGCAGTAGAACCCAAGCATTCAATTCCTTTCAACATTCTTGAAAATGGAGCTTCCACTATGTTCAGGTAACTTGTTCAAGCTTATTGCATAGACTTTGTTTCATCTATATCTTTTATGCTATAGAATGTTATTTCAACACTTTCATATTTTATGGAACAGCAAATCTCTCAACCAGCTTTTGAATTAAATTCTAACAATGTAACAAGTGTTTTATAAAGTCTACAAAATCTAAATTCTTCACTTTACCTAAAAATAAGTTAAACAAAATAAAACTGAAAGACAACAAAGAAAAAAAAGACACAAAAAAAAAGACTGCATTCAAACCTCTTCCAAGGCAGAAATATTAAGGCGCTTGCCGTTTCTCTTTATCTGGTCATCTTTACGGCCAAGAAAAACGATACTCCCATCAGGCATGATTCTGCCCCTATCTCCGGTATCTCTCCATATAACTCTGCCATTTCTGTGCTTGACACGCTCCGATTCATTGGTGTTGAGGTCAAAAGTGGCAACATTTTGTGAAGCATCATCATCATCATTATTGTCATGCACGATACAGACTCTCTGCGCACTTCCTAAATTATGATAAAAAAAGCATTGAAACATAAAATGACAATCCAAATGTAAAACAGAATTAAAACCAAAATCTATTGTCTCAAACACACTTGAAAAGGGGTCACAGTAGCAAACTTAACACACAAAAAAAGTCAAATGAAAAGAAAGAACCCCTCACCCATCTCTCTCAAGCAAACCTGCCCACCTTTTCCTCACTACTACCATCCCCATGAAAATTTTCGAGACAAACATTTAAATGAAAAAATCATTTAATATGAGGGAAAGCGTCACAACGTAAGATTACAAAAAGTTTATAAAACTCCTTTTTTATTGCTTATTGATTATCTCTAAGTATGCTGCATCACTGAATTTCCTTCTTATTGCTTTAAAATATTCTAAAACTATTACAATACCGAAGATTTCTAGACAATCTAGAAATCAAGTAAAAACATGAGGTACAAAGACAACCTCTCTCCTCCTGCCTTTGCCCCATCAAAAGAAAACTAAAGGATACAAACAAACAAAAAATTCAGCAGATATTAACACTAACAGAAAAATCTGGAATTCATACATTACCTATCAATATGTTGCCTTCCTTTAGTGTACTTGAAATGTCTACTGAAACTTTGATCAGTGTTTTGTCCAATGCCTTCCCTACTGAAATTGGAGTATTACATTCTCTGAAAAGTAAATGGCACTTCATGAACTCTGTGTTACCAAAATAAATATCAACATTAAAAAGACAAGATAATGAACAAACATTTTTTCCACATATACACCAGCAAACTTTAATAACGCACCCCTTTTTGAACTGTTCATTACATTGACACGTTCCCTTATGCTCACACACTGCTGAAATTCTTAAATATCCTATGTTATGGAACAAAGTGTTGAAGGCGATTATCCATTTTTTATCTGCCCATAGCGTCCAAAACGAATTCTAGTTTGTTTTTTGCCAAACTGATATACTTCGAACATAAAATGGGCAATTCAAAGGGTCGTGTGTTGTTAAAGTTTGCTAGTAGTATATATAATATCAGACCTAAACGTAATTCTTGGTAAAAAAGGTAGCAACCAAGGGGAGATGTCTATAAAAGCAGTGAAGTGTTAAAGAAAAGTAATCTGTCAGCTGGAATTCTTTAGGATGAGATAAATCGTTTGAAGACAGTCAAAGACCAACATTTTAAATCCAATATGACATTCTCTAAAGAGTATTCTCTCCTTTAAGGAAGACAGAAAACAATTGATGCTGTGCAAACAAGATCAAAACTGCGGTCAGCTGTAACAAATGTCAAGGAGATTTAACACAACCAGAGCTTTCTATTCTTCTCATACCTTTCCTGTAGTGACAACAAGGTGAAAGACAAAACAATGTGCTGTGAGCAATAAGCAGTGTGAATGACACAAAAGTCACATGTCCAGTATCAGCAACCCTAAATAAAGATCAAAATGGCATTTCCAAACTTATCCTACTCTTTTGTTAAGTTGAAATTTACCCTGTCCACCATATGTGGTGATCTCAGGGTGAATTAAGAGGAAACAGCAAGATGAAAGATAAATGAAAGAAGCAAAGGAAAGAAGTTGGACCTAACAGCAGACCCCATTAACCGCCCGCCACTTATCCTACAAGGTACCTTGGGGGAACAAGGAGGAGAGGAAGACAGTGTCAGTTTGTTTATTTCATTGACTTGACCAATCCACCACATGTGGTGGTCCCAGGGTAAATGAAGAGAAAATAGTAAGATGAAAACTAAGTGAAAGGAAAGAAGTAGTACCTACCAGTAGTATACCATCAACCGCCTATGAGGAAGACAGAAAAAGAGATGGGAAGACAACAAAATAGAGTGGACAGGGGAGAGCTTTTCCGAGATCCATGACCTGGCTCCTGATCAACAACAGAGACAGAAACTGCCCGAATCCATCGTGTAGCACCCTCACGATCCTGGAGGATTACGGGATACACAACATGACACAGAAACATATCTAAAGGAGCGCAGTTAGCTTGGTTGTTAGTATGCTCTCTTTTCGTGGCAAATTGATGGCTACCAACGCAGAGGTCGCAGGATCGAATGTTGATACCCAATAAAAAAATTCTGTCTATTTCTCAGTATTTGTCTTGTCTTTGTTCCTACAAGGCTTTAGTATTATTTCATGTCCCTATTCTTTGCTTTACACTATAAACATAAAATCATGTATTGCACATTATACCATTATTGTTAAACCATGTATGTGTTTTCTTCGTCTTTTTCTTTTAACTTCAAACAAATCAAGAGAGGAATCCTCTTTTAACACTTACATCAATGACTTGACATCTACTTTTTCGCACGAAGCCCAGCACGATACCTCAGTAATTCCATACAAATTGAAAACTGAGTTTTGTTCGCAGGATCTATCCATTTCTTCACTTCCACTCCTGTTGGAAACTTCTCTCCGCCAAATGCTAGCAAACGTAGAGAAGAGTTCAGTCCAAGAATAGTTTTCCTCAGGTGACGTGGAGAAAATCTGCTTATCAGGGTGGGAGTGGCCTGTAAATAAAAATACAAGTTTTGATTGAGACAGTATGCTTTGTCAAGCGTGACAAGATTATCACATCAGACTCAATACATAGTTCACAAATCAGAAGTAAAAAGGTTACTATTTGCTATATATCATTTTATAGGTGATAATGTATAAAATAAAATAGCTTTAATAATCTATTATTTCATATGTTTTCACCCATGAAACACAAAACAATGACAACTCTCTTGATCAATGCTGTATTTTCTTACAATTACAATGTAACAGATTTATTTTTATTAAATGTACTAAAAGGACGGTCAATCAAGAAATTAAAAAACCCAAATATCACATTCAACTAAAGACAAATACAGAGGAATTATAAGATATATATGCAACTCCTGTGACAGCATTCTGTTTTCTTTTATGAAAGTTATGTATATGTCATCAAATTTTCAAAGGACACAAAAGCGTAAATCATTTGTAATAAGAAAGTTTCTTCTAGACTTTAATTTGACAGTATATTGTCATTAAATATGAATCAAAGCTCAAGATGAAAACATTTACTTTGTGAATATAATGCAAATGACAGTCTGTACCTAATGGGTTAAATGCAGGGGTTAAATATTGATCTTTTGTTGTTGGTTTGAATTTTAATAGCTTGTGTTACCTGTAAAATTGTAATTGATTGTCTGTTGTGAATGACGTTTAATAACTTTGCTGGATTCCTTTTCACTTCATCAGGCACAATAAGCAAGGCTGCTCCGCTAAACAGACTCACAAAAATGTCAATTATGCTAGGATCAAAGGTCAAAGGTGAAGATAGAAGAAACTTGTCTGTACATTTCACATCAAAGAGATACCTGTGACGTTGGGTTATTGATAAAAAAAAATGGAAACGGTTAATAAGAGCTACATCTAAAAGTCTTTCAAGGCAGTCATCTGACAAATCATTTACTCTCTTTATATCCTATTGTGTCTGATAACAATTAACAATTACATGTCCCAACCTGATATAAACCAAGAAAATTTTTTCTCTCACTAGCCCCCCCCCAACCTCATTCTCTTAAATTTAAAAGATTCAGTGATATTAAACCGAGACATCACAATTCATTTCAAGGGGACATTACCGTAATGACAAAATGTTTGGAACAATGCAAGAATGAGGCACTTTGACAACTTTAGGGGAACTTGTCGTTCCTGATGTTGTAATACAGTATGCTAGGGGACCAAGCTCCGTTGAAGTATGTGCTGCAGGCCCAGATGCAAAGGATAATTTCACAAGTTTTAGTTGATACTTGTGCAAAATGTTGTTGGAGATGAACTGAGGTTTCAAATCATGTAAGGCAGTAAGAAATCTCTGTTGAAAAGAAAAAAAAATCATGAACAAGGTAACTATAATTTCTTTTACATGTATTTTCTAAGTCTGCATGTTATCTATCAATGTTTAATAAAGTTTTATCTCTAAATTACAGACCACTTGTCATTTGTTTCTCTAGCTTTTTCTCTTTTTGTCTTTTCCTTCTCCTTTTCTTTTTTATTTATCTTTTAATTTTTCTTCTCCTTCACTTTCTTGTTTCTCCTCTTCTTGACCATTATTCATCTGGATTGTAAAGTATAAAATGTCATCTATTGAACAAATTTTGACACTTTTGTATCTATCTAAAGTAACATGAAAATACATATAAGACCTGCTCATATGAAGACTGAACCAAAAGCCATGATGCTTTGACTCTTTTAATCCCGCTGATGCTGTATCCCAGACCATCAGAGCTTACAGGATAGAAGGCACAACTATTTGAAAGAATGCTGAAATAAAGAGAAAGCAAGAATTTTCAGCCAATAATTCATTGACACCAAGAATTAATTCTAAATCTAAATCTAGTTTTATACAATAAAGAAAAAAAAAAAGAAGAAGATTTTAACTTTTTACTATCATTTATTATTTATGCTTTGGTAACTTCTTAAAAAAAGCAACAACAAAAAGTTAACCCCCCTTCTCCTCATTAAAAATAATAAAAATAAAACAAAGGCTTTAACCTCTGAAAAACAAATAACTTAATTACAAATATTTTACATAACTCCAGGCACTAGATTTTTACATTGATTTTACCAACATCAATAACTAAGATGATCTTGGGGTGCTTCAGGCACACACAAAAATTAAGTTCATATGACATGTTCGAACCTTAACAAAATACTTGGTAAGTCACATGAAGGTGTCAACAAAATCCCTACTATTTGGCCTGGTCTAAGGAAGTCAGAGAGCATTGCCTTCAACTGTGAAGTAAAAATAAAAATAATTTTACCGTTCTTAATCGAGAAGGTGCTAATTGATCAAAGAAAATCACTATTGTTAAAAGTCAAGGAATACATAAAACATTAAAATTGTTTGAACCAGACATAGATCTAACCCCTTTTGCTTTATGTAGACTCAGTAACAATATTTTCAGGCCTAAAAAATAAGTTCTAACAAGCACTGCAAATAAATCGTTGCTAGATCTTACCAGGGAGTGAAAATGGTTGGAGGACATTTTGTGATTATGATGGTTGTAGTAGTAGCAGTAGTATTTTATGAGCAAAAGTAGAACTAGTAATAGTAAAGATAAATCAAAAGATAAAAAGATATCCCTGTATTAAAGGTCCATATTCCCTTGTAAATGCAGGCTCACAGACTCCAGCATATATCCTCCCAGAGGCCATAATACATATATCAATTAAAGTCCTTCTCAATTCCCTAAGGACCACATAGTTCAGCAACCTGTAAGGCACTTTGCACTAACATTTTGAAAAGATCTTTCTTAGCTCGGTTCTAATTCACATCTGACTCAAGTGAGGAAAGCAGAGTGAAATACCTTTCCCAAGAGCACAACATTTTGTGAAAAAACTCTGGGCCAGCCAGGGCTTTGAATCAATGTCGTCGTGATTTCAAACTCACAACATGGTAGTAGGAGTAGTTAAATTACCTTTCCATCATTATTAAATTTGATTGATTTTTGATTATGATATGAAATTTAAACACCCCTCCCTCAGTTATAATCTATCTAGATCTAGATTCTAGATCTACAGCATCAATATCTAACTAAATTAAAGGGGAAAGCTAATTTTTACAGATTGCTTTTTCTGCCTTTCGACTCCTGCAGTGTAGATGGGAAGAATTCCAAATAGTCGAACACAGTGTGATTTTCATGGGATGAGCTGCCGGAGGATGGGGGTGGGGGAGGGTGGTAACAGGGTGATAAGTTGGGTTTGGGTGGTGGTGGTGGTGGGGGGGGGTTCAGGGTCAGGGATGGTGATAGTGTGTGCTCGACTATGTGAGTCCTGTGTACCTCAGTAAATTATATTTTAATGTAACTGCAGAAAATGAATTCAACAAACAGTTTGTTTTTCACTTTTCTAGCCATTAAACAAACCTCTTCAGTTCTTTCCATAAGTTCATAGTATGTGAAGCGGGTGCACTTGTCACTGGAACTATCATCATAAATGACAGCTATTCTGTGATATTTTTCTGTGATAT
>JAXRKP010000627.1:10000-62500 GCA_037039925.1 Doris montereyensis | reverse complement strand
CTAGACGTGACATCCCTCATAGCAAAACTGGAAGAGATATCCACTGATCAATACCAGGTACAGACACCTGCCGCTATTAGCAGTGTGGACACTGTATGTTGGTTTAGGAACGAGGAAGAGTCCAGCCTACGATTAGAAGAGACGGAGTGGCCTCCTTTGACAAAACCTGATATAGAGGAGCCAACACCGCTTTCAACAAACACCAATTTCGAGGAGAGTTCAAAAACTGATTTCATATATGCTGGAAATGGAATAGATAAATCACCGTACGAGATGTATAATCAGCAAACACATACTGAATCGAGACAACCGCAAGAAAATATACAAAAAGATTATTGGACTGATAAATCACCAACATTTAAATTCAAACAGTCTGAAAAGTTAGAAGAGTGTTCCAATCTAGACTTGAGATCGTCAAGGTATCGAGAAACGAATCTATCGCCATTGTTCACGCCCCAATTAAGTTGTTCTTTGTGGCAAAATCCCCCTCATTAGATTCAAAGCATCCCCCATACATACACCCTGAGAACAAGCAACAATATTATGATATCCAACCACACCACAGTAAAATAGCAGACGATGGAAAGTCACAAAAAGACGAATCAGAAAAACGACAAACGATCACAAACTATTGTGGACATGAAATGCAACATACTGAGCAAAAACAATCAATTGAGGTCAAGCAAAAATCAACATGTGGACAATGAAGATTGGGATTACCGAAAGCAAAATCTGAATCAGCAAGGAGGGGGTCGGAGACACAGCGACAATGTCTAGAAACACACCAGAGGAAGTGCGTGAGCGTCTGCAGCAGCAACTTGAAGAGAAACAGAAGGAAATACAATTACAGCAACGCAAGCAACGTCAAAACAAGGGCCGCCGTAAGTTTGATTGCAAATACTTAAGAATCAATGTAAAAGCCAATATCAAACAGGCTTCCATTAAAAAAAAAAGATTTCGTTGATGTTGGTGTCAAATTTTAATTTCCAACTTATGTCTGCTAAGTACAGTATAAATATATTCTACAGGACACATCGTTTCCCCGCATTGTTCAGCCAACACACAACCATGTAGCGATCAAGCAATCAATGAAACAAACTTTTTTAACCGGATGTTTGCTCCTTTAAAAAAGCTAAAGATAAAGATAGGTTTATAGTCCGTATCCCCGCACAAATGCACGTTCACCGACTGTACACCATTTATCCCCCCGGCAGACCATTTAATTCAAAGTCATTCTCAACTCCCGGGGGAGCATTACACATGCCTGTAAGGCATTTCATTACTAACATTCTGACAATATCTTTCTCTGCCTATAGCTGGGCACTCATCCATACGTCAAGTGAGGAAAATAGAGTGAGTAATTTTCCTAAAAATGCAACGTTGTGAGAAAACCCCACACCTGTGCCAGCTTGGGTTTGAACCAGTGTTGTGATGATTACCCAGCTCACAACGCTAGTGGTTCAACACAACGCCTTTACCTTTATATTATTTCCCTTCATTACAACTCTTACTCTAGACACCATCCTCACATCATCGAAAGCATGTGAAAGCTGCGAGCTCCCCGGGATCCCTTGGCAGCAGAAAGTTTCAGTCAGATGGCGCCATCCTGTCTCTCACCCCAGATGGCGATTTGGCGGAAACGACGCCGTTTTCGTAGCTGCACCGCCAAATTGGCGGCAGGTTGCCCAGCGTGGGTTTCCTTCGGGAGCCACCTCAAATCTCAACTCCTTCAGCGATGGGCATTTAACGAGCACGTGTTCAGGGTTTTCCGACGGGTCATCGCACCCACAGGTGGGATCACGGGATGGGTCTATCCTTGAGCCTCCAACTGCACGTTTAGTAGGAGAGGCTTAGGTCTATCCCTATTCAGATGAGCGCCCAGTGGAGCGTGGCCGGTGCGCATCCCAAAAAAGTGGCCTGGTCCCTCCTTGTTGGGTCCTCCACGCGTCATCTTTCGTGGGACATGACATGTATTAGCATACGTATCTGCCAGTTGAGTCCTGACCAATCCGCAATCCACCTGTCTGTCATTGCCTCTTGGCAGAACTTTTCTTTTGTGACTTTGCGTCATAATTTGTACCCGTATTCTAGTCAGAGTCCTGTTAGGTTTTTCATCCAGCTTGGCGCCGGTTTTTGCCAATCGATCGGCCGTGTCGTTGCCAGGGATTCCACAATGTCCTGGTACCAATTAGACGTCAATATCAACTCGGACGACAGGCGGTTGAACTATAATATGTATTATCGTGCCTGACATTCTCCGTCTCTGCCTGTTTGTCTGTCTGTCTGCCTGCCCGCCTACCTTTGTCCTCTGTCTGTGTCTTGTCTTCCTGTCTGCCTGTTTTGCCTGTTTGTCTAATCTCTTTCTCTCTCATCTTTCTATTTCTTCTCTCTCTCTCCTCTCTCTCTCTCTCTCTCTCCCTCTCCTCTCTCTCTCTCTCTCTCTCTCTCTCTCTCTCTCTCTCTCTCTCTCTCTCTCTCTCTCTCTCTCTCTCTCGCTCTCTCTCTCTCTCTCTCTCTCTCTCTCTCTCTCTCTCTCTCTCTCTCTCTCTCTCTCTCTCTCTCTCTCTCTCTCTCTATCTCTCTGTCTCTCTGTCTGTCTGTGTCTGTCTGTCTGTCTGTCTCTCTCTCTCTCTCTCTCTCTCTCTCTCTCTCTCTCTCTCTCTCTTGGTCTCTCTCTCTCTCTCTCTCTCTCTCTCTCTCTCTCTCTCTCTCTCTCTCTCTCTCTCTCTCTCTCTCTCTCTCTCTCTCTCTCTCTCTCTCTCTCTCTCTCTCTCTCTCTCTCTCTTGGTCTCTCTCTCTTTCTCTCTCTCTCTCTCTCTCTGTCTCTCTCTCTCTCTCTCTCTCTCTCTCTCTCTCTCTCTCTCTCTCTCTCTCTCTCTCTCTCTCTCTCTCTCTCTCTCTCTCTCTCTCTCTCTCTCTCTCTCTCTATTGGTCTCTCTCTCTCTCTATTGGTCTCTCTCTCTCTCTCTCTCTCTCTCTCTCTCTCTCTCTCTCTCTCTCTCTCTCTCTCTCTCTCTCTCTCTCTCTCTCTCTCTCTCTCTCTCTCTCTCTCTCTCTCTCTCTCTATTGGTCTCTCTCTCTGCTCTGTGGTCTCTCTCTCTCTCTCTCTCTCTCTCTCTCTCTCTCTCTCTCTCTCTCTCTCTCTCTCTCTCTCTCTCTCTCCCTCTCTCTCCCCCCACTCTCTCTCTCTCTCTCTCTCTCTCTCTCTCTCTCTCTCTCGGTCTCTCTCTCTCTCTCTCTCTCTCTCTCTCTCTCTCTCTCCCCCTCCCTCCTATTACTATTGCTATTACTATTACTATTACTATTACTGCTCTCTATTACTACTACTACTGCTAGTGAAGGCAATGACATAAGATAATATGAAAGCCCCATAGGAACAAAGACGATTCAAATACATGTACTTTTAAAATTAACTCAAATTTTTCTTTAAAAATTTGTTATATTCATTCAACTTTGTAGCAAGGGGATCGGACTTTTTCTGTGAATGTTACTACTCCTACTATCGGCACCCATCACCTCGCCATGAATAAAAAAGCTACTACTACTACTACTACTACTACTACTACTACTACTACTACTACTACTACTACTACTACTACTACTACTACTACTAATAGTTCTCTACTCATGATGATATGATGATATGATGATATGATGATATGAGATATGATGATGTCGGATGATAATGATAATGATAATGATAATAAATGATAATGATAATGATAATAATAATAATAATAATAATAATAATAATAATAAGAATAAGAATAACTACTACTACTACTACTACTACTACTACTACTACTACTACTACTACTACTATACTACTACTAATACTACTACTACTACTACTAACTAATAAGATTATATTAGAATAATTTCTTTTGAACTTTGTTTTTCACGGTCAGATGATGTGTCTCGGAGTAACTACGATGGAATTAGACTGCAGCCATCATTTCACAAGTCAAACAACTACCACGGGCGGCCACCACATGCACATCTAAATGGATTCAAGCCTTCAGAATCAAAATACCATGATAATATTGCTGTTCGCAACAACCTCAGCTTCCATCGAAGAAACTCGGATGGCAACCATCACAGCTTAGACGACAGGAAGGATAATAAAGCTCGCAAATGGTTTGATTTTAATGTCACGTGAAAATCTCTTTGATCCCTTTTTCGCGCTTGCGGGTGGTTGGCGGGAGGTGCTGATAGGTCATGCACATCAAAATGGATTCCTACTTTACTATTTCACTTATCTATTTGTTCGCAATTTCACTGTAGTGAAGAGCTCGGTTAACGTAATTCACAGCCCGAGACGAGACAAATACGCGAATAGTTTGAAAAAAATCCTATGTCACGTGGATCGGACTCTTGATCCCCTTTTCGGCTGCGAGTGGTTGGCTAGGATCTCTAGACTACTACTACTACTCTTTCCTTTTACTCTTTCTCTCTCTTTTATTTCACTGTCACCTCTATGATTCACCTGATGCTAATGATAATGATAATCTAATGATCTCTAATGATAATGATAATAATAATAATAATAATAATAATAATAATCTCTAAGAATAAGAATAAGAATAAGAATAAGAATAATTACAATAATAATAATAATATAAGAATAAGAATAATTTCTTTTGAACTTTGTTTCTCTGATGTGTCTCGGAGAGTGCGATGGAAAGACTGCAGCCATCTTCTCTCAAACAACTCCACGGGCTCTTTCTCTCTCCCTCTTCTCTCTAATCAAAACCCTGATAATATTGCTGTTCGCAACAACCTCTCTTCCATCGAGAAAAACTCGGATCTCTTTCTCTCGCGGAAGCTCTGGTTTATCTATCTCTCTCCTTTTTCGCGCTTGCTCTTGGCTCTGATATCTCCCTCTCACCCCTCTCACTCTTTCGCCTCTCTTTCTTCTCTCTCTCTCCCTCTCTCTCTCTCTCTCTCTCTCTCTCTCTCTCTCTCTCTCTCTCTCTCTCTCTCTCTCTCTCTCTCTCTCTCTCTCTCTCTCTCTCTCTCTCTCTGAGTGCTTTTTAAAAATCACGGACGTTGTTAATAATAATATGTCACACTGTAACACTTGATAAAAACTGATGTCTCCAGCAATTATTGCTTGACCTGCCCGGAAATTGAAATCTTATTCCACAAGCTTATAGGCCTACTTTTGAAGTGTGCCACACACATGACAATAAGTCTGTGTCGTTTTGGTCCAATTGTATATTCTGTGAAAATATATTATTATCTTTTGATAATTCGATGCCTCGTGCTACATGTAAACAGGCTTCATACAGTCAGACGGTGTTCAGTAAGTCCATGATTGTCAACGAAAATAGATTTTGCTAATCAAATAGTTTAGTGCTTTCTGTTTGGTATCAAAACGTAGAACAGAGACATAACTTTCTTTCTTTCTTTATCAGCTCCCAATTCTACCTTTCGGTGAATGGGTTTTAGATGCCGAAATGATCGCTCTCCAGGCTGCCCTGTCCTGGCATTCTCCGTCTCCTTCCGTGAAAGTTAAATTTCTTTGCGTCAATGCCTTTTTTATATAGTGAGTTTTAGCACTGTATACTGATTTAGCTATTCTATCGTCATTCATTCTGTCTACATGTCCAAACCATCCCAGCTGACTCATTTATATCCCAGTTTTTATGCCACCTGCTTTGGTCTGATCTCTTGTTGTGTTTCTGATTTTGTCTCTTTTAGCTTCCCCCCACCACTCTTCTCAGATATTTCATTTCGGATGCCTGTACTCTACTGTATTCCCTACTGTCTAAGGTCCAGGTTTCACTGCCATAGAGGAGAGTAGGACAATAAACTATGTTGTATACTGCCATTTGGGTTTTGTTGATAATTCTTGTTTACCTATAAATGCCTTTTCTAGATGGTCATATATTGCACTTGCCCCTTGATTCTCTGGCTGATCTCTTCTCTTAGTTTTCCCTCGGAGTCAATCATTGCTCCTAAGTTATTGTAGCTTTGAACTTGTTCTAAAATCTCTCCCTGCCTAATTTAAGATTGTGTTTTAGCTTCCCTAGTTACTAGTATTGTTTTGGTTTTCTTTGCATTTACTCTGTCCTCTTTATTTAATTCATTATTCATTATATTGATATTTGACTGGAGGTTCCTTTCTGATTTTCCAAACAAACTAAATCATCAGCAAATGAAACACCGATACAATTACCGGTTTGAGCTTCCACATACCTACATTCATTTTCTTCATTTTTGAGGTGCCTTTGCGACTCCATGAATCCATAAATGTGATAAACAAAAGAGGATTTAGGATACAACCACTGTCTTACTCCTATATTTACATCAAACTCTTCTGATACATCTCCAGCTACTCTCACTGCACATGTTGGTTTATTGTAGGTTTCTATTAATATTTGCTCTACGTTGTGTTCTTTTAAGGAATGCCATAGTTTGTCCCTCCTCAGTGTGAAATACCCTTTTCTAAGTCAATAAAACACAGATGAAAGTCAATGTTTCTCTCAAGGAATTTTTCTATTATTTATCTAATTGTAACTATGTGATCTTGTACACTTATACCTGGTCTAAATCCACTCTCGTGTTGTTCAATCTGATCCTCTACTCTTTTCCTTAGTCTCATTTCCATTATCCTGGCATACACTTTTCCTGGTACGCTAAGTAGTGATATCCCTCTATAGTTTGAGCACTCCATAGTTGATCCTTTCTTGTGTATTGGTACTACCGTTCCCTTATTCCAGTCGTCTGGCACATGTTTGGAATTCCATGCTTGCTGACATATTGCATGTAGTAGTTTGTCTACCTCTCTCCCTTGGTTTTTAATCATTTCTGAATAAACGTGATCTGCTCCTGGGGCTTTTCCTAATTTCACTTTTCTTATAGTTGTTTGAATTTCTTCCATTGAGATATCTACATATTTAGCTGTCTCGTGTCGATTACTTGTTACTCTTAATAATTGATATGTACTCCTTGTTTCATATGTTCTGGGGGGTTATGTAATTGTTGAAAATACTTTCTCCACGTTTCCATGATTTCGCTGTCTCCTTTCATTATCTCTCTTTTGGCGTTCTTAATTTGTCGTATTGTGCATGCTTTGGTCTTTCTCATGTTCTCCATTGCTCCCAGAACAACTTTTGATTTCCTTTGATAGTTTTCTTGAAGTCTTTGTCCAAACTCTTCCCACTGTTCCTGTTTTGCTTAACAGAGACATAACATGATTCGAAAATATAAAATTTAATAAAAATAGTTAACATTTCTTTCATTTTTATTGTTTTTAACATTGCAGCCCTCGTAATCTAGAAGAATCAAGGCCATCTGCTCAAGGTCGACTAGCTCGAGACACCCGGTATCCCATGAGATCTGCAAAGAGATACAACGAAGGCCAATCTGCACCTGGAACACGATCGAACTCTCTCAACAGACAACAGATGAACCAGGTGCCGGTATCAGTGCACGACAACTACTCACGGCCAGAATCCGATTTAACAGCAGCCAATCATGACTTCCCAATGAACTCGATGGATATCAATGAAAAACCTTTCTGTATCAAAATTCAAAATAAATTGAGCGAGGAGGATTGGATGTCGGAAGTTACAAGAGAGTCGGGAATTTTTGGCAAAGAAATTCTTAGAGGTAAAACTGAGGAAGAGAAGAAAAGAGCAGAAATGAACTTAAGTAAAAACAACGTCGTAAATGGAACGAGTGACAATTACTCTTCCTTCCACCAAGATAGACATCTGTGCAACTTTTTGAATGAAGATGAGAATACAAGCGCCATGCAAGTTCCAATTGGACACCGTGAATCTCCTTCAACAGAGGCAAATGTGACTTCAATTCAAACGCACTCCAATTCTTATGCAATGGATCAGAGCAATCGTCTTTCCTCAAGATATTCGTATAACAAAGACACAAACTCTGGTCATCAATACATTAAACTTAATCAAGAAATAAGCATCGACGAGAAACGGCAAGAAGATTTCATCTTCGGAAGAGAATCGTTCAAAACGAGGCAGTCCTGGTTTCAATCTCGTGACGAACCTGTCCATGAAAATGATATTTCCGATGATTTGACTAACACTAGTACGTACTTGACTCAAGATCTTAGTCTTTCTCAGAAAATGCAGAGGCCGCGTTACGGGATAGCTAATAATGCATTCAGAGAGAAAGAACCCAGACAACTAAAAGGTGGAATGAATCCTACAAGCTTTTTGAAAAAATCATGCCATACGAATGACAATTGGAGTCTTCCTATGTGTCCATCCTGTCATAAGGATTTCCACTGGCCACATTTATTGAATTGCTTTCATTCGTTCTGCTTCCAATGTCTGAAACGTCTTTATGATAACACCAAACATGAAATAAAATGTCCCATGTGTTCTTGGTCAACCATTGTAGGAACGAAAGGACCATTCGATTTACCTCTGGACCTCAACCTATGCACTAAATTTTACCGTTCCGTAAACCCCTTTCTTTGCACACTCTGCTCCGGTCCAAGAAATGGTACTGTTTACTGTGTCAGTTGCATGCATTTTCTTTGCAATGAATGCCGATACAAACACACCAATGCACATTCGACTGGACTCCATATTTTTGAGGACGTTATGAAATTCAGGTGGATCCATGGGAAATTAATAGAGATGTGTTCCACTCACCCAAACAACGTGGTCGATCGTTTCTGCCAGGACTGTCAAATGGCCATCTGCATCATCTGTACACGATATGAGAAGGACACTTATATCACACTGTAATTAGGGAGATAGAGCATTCGAAAAAGAAAATACAGACCATGACCGGCGAGGTTGATCGCATGCGAGATCACGTGAGAAAGCAGATGCAGCCAATGATTTTAAAGAAGCAAGAAATTGAAAGCAAAGCCCGTGCCTGTAAGAGAAACATTCATTTATTCAGCAATAACGTGGTTGAGGTTGCCACCAAAAAAGCGAGCAGAGGCTCGAGCTCTCCTGGACACGACATACGACGAAGTAGCCAGTGGAATAAAGAAGTTAGAAGATCTGACCACCCAGTTCTCAAACGATTACAGATCTTTCAAAGAGTTCATGGATAGATATTTGAAAGACCCCACACCTTTAAGTATTCTGCCTGTTGCGACCACGATCATACAACGGTATAATGATCTTCTACAGAGATACGATCAAATTGAAAAACTTGAAGGATATATGACAGTGGAACTTCTCTTTTCTCCGGAGTTCCCGACCGTAAATGACTCTATCACCCAGTCTTACATCATAGAAACGTTTGAGTCACTTAGTGAGCTGATGAACACGGACTCGGAAATGAGTCGTATTCTGCGCGAAAATACGGAAGCAGTGTTGTTGAAAAACTCTTCTGATATAAATTCTCAAATCAAAGCCGAGTTATCAGATAGAGAAAACGGACGCGCCTTCTCAAGCGAACCAGTTCCCAACGCAAAAGACCTTGACGGTGGATTTGATTACAATTTCTCCAGAAAGGCTACTTTGTCCATCTACAGCTTTGGCGATCACGGAAAGGGGAGTACACATTTGGTGAACCAAGTGGCATAGTGTACCTCTCCGACGGATCTTTAGCGGTATGCGATACGGCAAACCATCGCATTGTGCTCTACAATGAAGATCGTGTGTACCAGCGCACCATTGGCCAACCCCCAATTATGACTACTTCTCAAGGCGAGAATGCTAAAACAGATCGCCATGTCCCCAGATTGCATGGTTGTCTCTACTATCCCTACAGGTTGGCGCAGTGTCCATGTTCTAATAATCTGATAATTATTGAACGACCGCCGAGCCGAGCTATCCAGATTTTCGACGTAGGCGGGAAATTCGTCAACCGTTTTGGAAACGATGTGTTGCAGCATCCCCGGGGAGTGGCCGTCGATGAAAATGGAGTTATTGTTGTTGTGGAAGGCAAAACCATGAAACTAATGCTTTTCACTCAGAGCGGCTCTGTCGTACAAATATTCCATTTATGCATTCACCTAGAATTCCCCAACGACATCGCAGCCAAAAACGGCAGTATCTATATCAGTGATAACAGAGGTCACTGTGTGCATGTTTTTGATTACAATGGACAGTCAAGAGGCACTATTGGTAATGAAAGCGTTACCTATTATCCGATTGGAGTTTCTGTGAACTTTATGGACAATATTGTCGTAACCGACAATCACAATACATTTAACATCTCTGTTTTCAACAAAGAGGGAACATATCTGTACGGGTACAAGTCCCGTGTCAAGCACGCCAATTGCTATAACGTTGCTGTGCATCCATCACGTTGTGAATTGGTGGTAACTTCACGTGACTGCCTTGTCATAATCTTCGACTACTCACCAATTGCTCTTACAGACATTTGAATGATATTGATACATGTGTATTATTTGAATTTGGTTCAATGGAGAAAAAGAATAATATAGAAATTAAAAAAAAAAACATATTTCGCCCTTACATGCGCATTACCGTTGTAAAAGCATTACGTTTTCTATTTGCTTTCTGTCTGCTTCTTGTGCGAGTTGATTTGGAGTGCTATCGTTATCGGATTAAAATGTATTTATTTTATAACACAATTTGAGCGAGTTTCTATTACACCATTAGCATTCAGCTTCAATGTGCGCTTCATGTTAATAGAAGAATACAATTTGAAGGTGAATTTTCAAATGTATTTCCTCAAATCTCGAAGGGCTAAAAATATTGTTCGGACAGAATAATTCACCCATCACTCTCTCCTCCTCCCACCTCCGCCTCAGCGTTTCCCTCAAGAATGCCATTCAAAGCAAATTGTCATGAAGACGTTTGTCACAGGATTTACATGAGTATTTCTAATTCCCTTGGATTGTCTCTTGCTGTTATTATTTTATTCCCGAAAGTTTGCCCAACTTGTTATTTCTCTGGTTTCTGATTTTATATTATGTCCATATCCACAAATTGTTCACTAATTCGAATACTTTCTCTTACTTTGTCACACCAAATTAAACCCCAGACAAGTAGTGAGTCAAAGAGCTGGCCAATGTTCCCAATGTGTGGCTTTGGTTTATTGTATTCCCAAACTAGAGACATTAAAAATGTAAGAAGATCGATTTTGTTAATGTGCTCCTCAAACATTAGCAAGAAAAACCAAAATCGAACGAAATTAACCAAATGCTGTAAATATTCCAACGTTTTTCCTCCGATGGTTGTTGGTGTTAAAATAAAGCTTGTTCTTGTTGTTGTTGATTTAATTTGATTCTTAATTTGTTGATTTATTAGTCTGCACATGTTACATAGAGTACAGTTATGTTAAAGACATGACCAAATTCAAAGGGCAGAGAAAATGAAGAAAGGAATTCATGTCATGGATTTTGATTTTATTATAGCGAATTGTCGGGTCTCTTGTTTGGAGTATCGTGCAATCTTTCTTTCTTTCTTTATCAGCTCCCATTCTACCTTCCGGTGTATGGGTTTTAGATGCCCGAAATGATCTTTCTCCAGGCTGCCCTGTCCTGACATTTTCTATTTCCTTCCGTAAAAGTTGAATTTCTTTGCGTTAATGCCCCTTTTATATCTTCTTCCCACTTTCTCCGAGGTCTGTCTTTTGGTCTTTTACCTTGAGTTTTAGCACTGTATACTGTATCCTAGTGTCATTCATTCTGTTGACATGCCCAAAACATCTCAGTTGATTCATTTCTATCTTAGTTTTTATGTTATCTGCTTTGGTTTGATCTCTTGTTGTTGTGTTTCTGATTTTGTCTTTTAGTTTTCCCTACTACTCTTCTTAGATATTTCATTTCGGCTGCCTGCACTCCACTGTAACCCCTACTGCCTAAGGTCCAGGTTTCACTGCCATAGAGGAGAGTAGGACAATACACTGTGTTGTATACTGCCATTTTGGTTTTTGTTGACAATTCTTGTTTACCTACAAATGCCTTTCCTGGATGGTTATATATTGCACTTACCTTTTTGATTCTCTGGCTGATTTCTTCTCTTAGTTTTCCCTCTGAGTCAATCATTACTCCTAAGTAATTGTAGCTGTGAACTTGTTCTAAAATGTCCCTGTGCTATTTAAGATTTTGTGTTTTAGCTTCCTCGTTACTAGCATTGTTTTGGTTTTCTTTGCATTTACTCTCATTCCTCTTTTATTTAATTCACTATTCATTATGTTGATATTTGACTGGAGGTCCCTTTCTGATTTTCCAAACCGAACTAAATTATCGGCAAATGAAAGCATTGATAGATTTATTGGTTTGAGCATTCCATTTTCTATTATTTGTCTAATTGTAAATATGTGATCTTGTACACTTTTTCCTGGTCAAAATCCACTCTGGTGTTCTTCAATCTGATCCACTACTCTTTTCCTTGTCTCATTTCCAGAATCTTGGCATACACTTTTCCTGGTATGCTAAGTAGTGATATCCCTCTATAGTTTGAGCATTCCATAGTTGATCCTTTCTTGTGTATTGTTACTACCGTCCCCTTATTCCAGTCGTGTGGCACATGTTTGGACTTCCATGCTTAGTTTTTAATCATTTCTGGATAAACTTGATCTGCTCCTGGGGCTTTTCCTAAATTTCACTTTTCTTATAGCTGTGTGAAGTTCTTCCATTGAAATATTTACATCTTTAGCTGTCTCATCTCGATTACTTGTTACTCTTAATAATTGATCCTTACACATTGTTTCATATGTTCTGGAGGTATTATGTAATTGTTGAAAATACGTTCTCCACGTTTTCATGATTTCACCGTCTCCTTTCATTATTTCTCCTTTGGCGTTCTTAATTTGTCGTATTGGACAGGCGTTGGTCTTTCTCATGCTCTTCATTGCTCCCCAGGACAGCTTTTGATTTCCTTGATAACTTTCTTGAAGTCTTTGTCCAAACTCTTCTCACTGTTACTGTTTTGCTTTCCTCACTTCCTCTTTGGCGATAGTTCTTTTACTCACGTAATCTATCATATCCTCTGGTCTCTTTGTTTGCAAGTATTTCTTCCAGGCATTCTACTTTTCTTCGATCTTATTGACATTCTCATTCCAACATGCTGTTCTTTTCCTATCTCCTTTAATTTGTGTCCTACCACAGATCTATTCAGTACAACTGAGGAGTGTTTTTTATATATTTGCCACTTTCTTTTCTATTGTGCTTTCCTTCAGATCCATCTGCCTTTTACTGATAGATCTTTTATCCTGGATTGGTATATCTGTTTTACTATTGGTTTATTTAGTTCCTCTATTTTGAGTTTAATAGCTTTCTTCTTTCCTTTTCTGTTTGTTTTCTTCATTAATAATCTCCTTTTGGCTATCACTAGGTGATGATCACTAAATATTTCAGCTCCTTTGCTTACTCTAGCATCCATTATACTGTAAAAAGGGAGCTACTAACTATTACGTAGTCTACGATTGACTTTTCACACGTCTTCATTAAGTATTGTATATTTGTGGATATCTTTATGAGGAAAAAATGTGTTAATTATTTTCATGTTATTCTTTAGGCAAAAATCTATTAGTCTCTCTCCATTTGGAGAAGTTGTTGTCTCTCCTTCTTTACCTATTACGCCTCCTGATGTTTCTTCATTGTTGCCTATTCTAGCGTTTAAGTCTTATAAAACCATTAATTCCTGTTTGGGTTTGTGATTCTCTGCAGCTATTTGTAAATCATATTAGAAGATATTTTTTTCTTCGTTGGTGGCATCTTCGTTTCGGTCCATAAGCTTTAGTTTGGACAACTAAATTAAATACAAATGTATACTCTTGAGTGGAATGTATAAATCAATATACTTTTGATATTCAAAAGAACATTTCTTCATATCAATATTGAATTGAATGGCAAGGCGGCTGGCAGATGCTTCTGGTTGGTCCTACTTTCCTTCCTTTCATCTGTCATTAATTGTTCTGTTTCCTTTTAATTTACCCTGAGATCACCTTATATGATGGATGGGGTAAATTTGAATGAAACAAAACAAATATTGAGTGAATGTCCTATCGTATGTTAAATCATTACAACTTTGATGTACAGCATATTAATGTATTACAGCTTTCATTTGAATTTGATGCTTATTGACATAAAATATCCTTTGACGGGTCTGTCGTGAAGACAATAGACAAATTTGTCATGATTTCCCTTGTATTGATAATTCTTGTTATCTTATAATGACCTTCATGTTCGTTTGTGACTATCATTTCTTGTGTATAAAATTAGAACTCTCTAATGCCATTTCAATTTCTTGTAGCTTGTCACAAAACCTTGTATGTACAAACAGGTCACTTTTGAATTTTGATTTTTCATCAATTCTAGAGTTGGCCATTTTTTAAATTATTCTTGTAATCTTGTTCCTTGTTGATTTATAAGAAAATTGGTGAGTCATGTTAGAATCTTTGTCCTTTTTTTTTTTTAAACAACAGAATACACCTAATAAAACATATCTAAAAGATATTTAACATTGATGATGCATCAATAAGGTATTTGTCTGACTTCGAGACAAATAAATGAGGATGAATCATGCTTTTTCTCAGTTGAAGATAACTTCAATGAGCATTATTATGTTTTCTTAAACAAAAATGTTTTGTGTTAATTATTTGATAAAAATGTAACTTCAAGTAGCATTGTTATGTTTTCATAAATACAAATGTTTGAAGTCTGTTGATAATTTGATAAATAACATAACTTTATATTTGATTTAGCAAATAAGTGCTGTATAAAAGGTAAAGGTAATTTCAGTTATCATTACATGTACATGTTCTCTTAACTAAAAATGTTTTGAGTCTGAATGATTTATCACAGATCAGTTGTCTTATGAATATCTTTCTTTACATCCTTTATTTTGGATTTAAATTTAAATCTCTCAAATTATATCACCTGTGTTTATTCTAAGATTGTTATTTGAAATCATTTGCATTAAAAATGTTTTGTTTTAAAATGATTATCAGCCTTTAAAATTTGTTTTAGGTTTCCTGTTTACAAAGATATTTGTTTGAGTTTGAGTCAAAAGCGATTCTTCTTATAAATGACTTCTCTAAATGACAATTGCTAGTGTTTATAGCAATAAACGTTGTCTGCTTAAAGGGTTTCAGACTTGTCACATTGTTATTTCTGTAAATCTAGTTTTTTTAATTTTGTCTTTAACTACACTTATTACATTTTGTTGGGGCATTTGTAAAAAGTGAAATTGCTGCAAAGCCATTATTTCAGGTTATACTCTCAGGAAAGGTACTTCACTCTGCTTTCCTCCCTCAACTCGGGCTAGAATGAGTACCCAGCTATAGGACGAGATAGACCTTGTAAGTGTTGGTAAGAAACGTAGGCTGCTGTGAATGTGATGTATGTTCCCTAGGGAGTTGAGGCCTATGATTGAAATGGCCTGCTGGGGATAAATGATGTAGTCGGTGAGCCTGCAAGTGTGCGGGTAGATGGACTATAAATCCATCTTAATCATTTATTCCCCATTGCCCCCTGGGCAGGACGCTAGTCTGTGACATGTTTTATTCCTCAGCTGATGCTGGTACCTATATGCACCTGCGTCGAGTGGGGATTTCTTCAGAACCACGAGGGACCTGGCATTGCCAGGATTTGAACCCCAGTCCCTTTAATCACCAGTCTGACGGCCTAACCAACAGGCTACTGATGTCATATAGGGCATTAGTAGTAGTCCTGAAGTAAGATGCTAACTGCCAAAGCAAGAATTTGAATACTGGTGGTGAAATCCAGAATATTTACATAAAAGGTTTTATTGCAATTTACCGTATCCACCATATGTGGTGATCTCATAATGAATTAAGAGGAAAAGACATGAAAGACATGTGAAAGAGGTAAAGGAGTGAAAATTTTCCTGTTTCTTCCTATCAATCAACTTATGTATAGGTTGTTTTGTTGTTTTTTAATGTGTGGTTTGTGATGCTACTGGTAGGTCTTACTTCTTTTATCTTTATCATGTTTCTTCTAGTTCACCCTGAGACCATCACATATACATATGGTGGATGGGGTAAATTTCAATGAATTAATTTGTTTTTCTTTCTAAAAAGCCATTTTGTCATCATTAAGCTGAGATTGTTCAATCTGTGAATACTCTCATCCTCAAATGAGTAAAAAAAAAAAAAATGGGACAAAAATATAAACTCAAGTCAAATCACAGCTTTACATTTTAAAGATAACACTTTGTATTCAAATCACTGCAGTTCCAATAAGATTGTCAGCAAAAGCCTCAATAAAAAGACACACATATGTTCATAACAATAATAAACTCTTCAAGAGTACAAAAAAGAAAAGAAAAAGAAAACAAACATATTTAATGCCCTCATCATCCTACTCCAAGTCATTGCACAAACAAGACAGTAAAAAACGTATGCTGCATGAACATTCCCACGACTCACAAAAGGCCATCAGCAAACATGAGTTTATTATATCTAAAGAAGTGAAAAGTAAATAAATTTATCAATGTGAAATAACTCTAAAACCATTAAAAAGTATTGAAAATAAACATTTATGATAATAAAAAAACTTTAAAAAACTCCAACAAAATTAAAAAAACACAAAAATCCTCCCAAAGCATGTCAACCACCACGAAAAGTTATTTAAGGATATGGCAACTTATATCTTAAGTCAAATTTATATATATGCATGTGTCTGTCTGATTAACCAGAATTCAATGCATGGTAACGGAGGCATAATGAAAACAAAATGCTTTTTTAAATCAGATGTTAAAGCTCATGGAAAATTATAACAAACGTACAGTTTTTTTCTAGTAACATTCCCAAAGAAAATTTAAGTGATGTCCACGTCTTCCCAGTTACTGGGCACCCAAATGCTGTGCAACATACCTTACCCGAATCAGTTGTTTCAGTATGTGGTAATACATATTGTTAAAAAGTTTATCGTCTCCCTGAGTTTTTTTTTATTGTTACAATACCATTAGTTTAAAATGCTCGTTTTCTCTGCTTCTCGAGCACCAGGCATTTAGGTGGTCATTACTGCACGGATTTCTTTCAACATAAATCTTCATCATCTAAGTCTGAACTCAAACATTAATCATTAAACTTTCCCTCTATGCGTATGTTTAATATTATTATCATTATTTTCATCATTGTCTACTCATTATTAATGCTAGCATATGGTCAACTCTAACACTAACAAAGACAAATTTAAACTTCTCTGTTCCTAGTTTTTAATTTTCTACAGGGTTGAGAAAAATTATTGTGGAACTTTTCTCACGTTGACATGTTCAGTTCTAATTACCGCAAATGTCTATGTAGACAAAATAATTTCCCTAATGTTTTTGACTTTGTCCATGTCCATCCTTAATAAATTCTGAACACAATCTAAAAATTTGTAGTCTGATTTAAAAAGCTTATCATGATCAAAAGATCAACCTTACTTCCATTACAGTATGATGTGTATGATCTGTGGAATCTAGAGAAATTTCTGATGACAAAAATAAAAGCAAATTTTAGAAATTACTGACAAATTATTGAACTAACAAATACAATTTCTTTTTGGACATATTTAACTGGTAAAATCACACAAGGTATGATTTAAAAACAGTGTCCAATAAATTAATTTTAGCATGATTGATTCATTAGTATCATTTTATCTTATTAAGCAGTTCAGGATGACTTAAGTGTTTTTGGCTTTAAAGTGGCACACAGAAGAGATTTAAACAACACACACACTAACACATCATGTTGTGGTGAAATCGGAGACCAAATATTTACAATCTAAAGAGCATTACACCAAAAATTTTTCCTGACAAAACATAAAACAAACACAACATGAGAAAAGGTAACTTAATGTAACAAAATGATGGTAATTTAAAAAAATTTAATACCAATATCTCAAGAATAATTCTACATGCAATGAAACTCAATTCTATCACACTTTCATTGAAAATAAATACATATTCATTCCTTTTGACAACAATCAAAATTTGCTTCTGTAGAACAAAGTAAATCAACAGGTTGAAAACAAATGACCAGAGGGTCCATCAATTGTTAAAGTGACTATGACAATTTTCTGGACTTGAAGAAATACTGTTGAGTTCTTGCTTTGGGAACTTGATCAGGAAAATACTTTCTTATCTGCTTGTCAAAGGAATCTTTAACAGCTTTTCTGTGGAGAGAAAATACACTGCTGTTCAGAGCAAAATATAAAAAAATCCCCAAGTGCTTGAGATTTACTTTTTACTATGACGCTTAAATCCTCCTAATCAGTTAGTCAAGAAAAGAAACTGTTAGTGGAAAAAGGGTGAAATTTCAGTCCAAATTTATTTTCCTCATTATCGTTATTTGTATTTCATAGTAAACATTTGCCTTTAAATGTGAATACAACTTTAACAATGGAACACTTGAGATTTTCATTTTAATCTATGTTCTCAATAAAAAAAAGTTTAATATCACTAAATCACTGACAGAACAAACCCAATTCATGAGGTGTCCTCCAGATTTTGTAGTACTTCTAGCTGTAGGCACCTGGCGTTGTGCTGGATAACTTATTATTTTCAAATTTTAATTCTCGTTTTTATCTTTTCTGCCCCCTTGGGTTGAATAACAAAAACCATTACCCGGTTCACTGTAGTTGTAGATCAATAATTTTATCCTAAAAAAATATTTCTTTGTGTTTCAAATTTGACATTTGGCTCTAAAAACCCTTTACAAAAATAAATAAGGAAACCTAAGTGCTGTTTTTGTGTTGAGAAATAAAAAAAAAAACCCCTAATTTAAAAAAAAGGACAAAACTACCCCATTCCATGCTCGGATTTGAACCTAGATTGACTGCATAGCTTCCTATCCCATTGCCTTAATCACTAGGCCATGATAACTGCTTGCTTGAGGGTCTTCATAAAAGCTGCATTCAAAATAATTCCTGAGCCAGATTTAGATTTTTCGGTCGGTAACATCTATATTGTATAGATCTTCACTGAAAGTGATCTTACTGTACTGTTGATAGATCTATGTGTATAAATCAAAGATGTGATCTTACTGTACTGCAGATCTATGCACAAATCGAAGACAATTGAGGCCAATGAACCATTTTGATTGATAAAAACATGAGTTTTAAAAACAAATTATAAGTTACCAGCAAATCAATGCAACAAACAATTAATTGATTAGTCATCATCAAAAAATATTTAATCATTCTAAGGATCAAAAGGCACATCTAGGCCATTTGTAACCTTTACACGAGCCTAATCGGTTGAGCAATAAATAAGCCAGGTCGGATCGCATTTTAGCTGTTTACAGAGATCTCCTATATAATAATGAATAAAAAATTTGTTGTAAAAAAAGTAATGTAAAGTAATGGTTTTACTATCTGCTGTTGTACAGCTTGAAAAAAGAAAGTGAAAAACCAAATGATTCAACCCTACAACCTCCACAAGCTATCAGTCATGGTTATGTTAATCAAACATAAAAGCTTGATGTAAAATCTTTAAACTGAACCTTAAGATTATCAATTGGCCATTGTCTCTGTGATTCATGAAATTGTGACATGCCTCAAGTCCAACAGAAAGAGGCACTAAACATATTTACACTAAAAGCTGGTCAAATATCTTTACGCTGTGGCTGGGCTTTTGGGGACTTACCTAAAAGCAGCTTGATGCAGCAGTACAGCTCCTACATGACCTTGATCGACGACACGTACTTCACAACCAGGCCACAACTGATCCAATCCAAGTACGCCATCCCTGGGCACATAAGCGTCTTGCTTGGCAGACACAATGATGATCAGTTCTGGGTCTACAGGAACAGAGAAATTTGCCAGGTGGGTGCATTCATCCATAACGCCAATCATGAAATCGTACGACTCCTTTTGCAAGCTCTTCATATTTGCAGAGTCGGCCCTCAGCAACTTTTTATCTTGATGGGTGGTCATAAGTCTGGACTTGGCCTCAGCATGGCCTAGGGTCAAGTTCTTCTTCTCAGACTTGTTGCTGCTTGTTTTGAACTGTTGAAACTGTTTAGTCTGAGCATAGCTCAAGGTCAACGCTTGCCCGGTCTTCTTCAGTCGTTTTGTTCGTGAGCTTTCTTCTCTGACACCAGTGTTGGGGTCAGTGACATTTGAAGACGTTGAAGAATCTGAATCCGATGAGCTAAATTTGTTGTTTCCTTTGGAACCTTCATGATGAGCACTAAATAATTGATTTTTGGTTTTATTGAAAGACCTTTCATTTGACATGCTAGGTGAATCACCGGATTGAGGACTGGTAATAGTGTCATACTTTGCATTTTTCACAGCACTGTTATTTCTATCCACCAAAATAGTGTTTTTAATTTTTGTATGACTGTTGGAAGAATCAGTTGCTAATTGGGTAGCCGTGTAAGGATACCCAGGAGCTGCTCTGGTCTTACATGGAGTGATTCTAGATGATGTTTTGCCATTTGAGAGGCATCTTGGGAGTAATTTTTGACAAACAGTTTTCCCATGTTGTAGGCATTTCCTCTGTTCTATGTAGGAAGAAAACCAAAAACGATAAGTTCATCACGGAAATTAATGTGAGTATTGAGTTCAGGGGAAAATAAGAGAGCAAACCCCCCCCTTACATATTATTACTTTTCACATTGATAAATCATTCAACATCTCTGATAATGAACAAAATGTGTAGACATCATAATTAATCTCATTGAGATATAATTTATATGCAGGTGTCATGCAGGGTCAAATGGCCATTTTTAAATAAGTGAATGAAGCTAACATAAAATTACTTTTATTTTACAGAAACATTTTGTCTGATGCTTGAAGTTTAAGAAGAAAAAATGACAAATTAATGCATTGTCCATCTGTAAAGATATTATAAACATTTATTTTTTTCTTTATACTTTAGCCTTCCTTTTCCCCCTCTGCTCAATCTAAACTAGAAAAATAAAAACGTAAATTTGAAAACTTGAAAACATGCTACCACACATCCAGATAAAATCTTTTTAACCCTATTCTAGCGGTCCTGTATATTTGCACGCTGCTAGTCACTCTAAGCACACCTACGCTAATAGTGGGTCCCATACATTTGCTTCACTCCCCGCCTTCTAGCGAGACAAAGCGTTAGTGACGGGTCCCGTACAACTGCACTAAAGTGCACTCAAGGACGGGTTTTGGGAATGCCTCTATTTTGACCAATTACGCTGATCAACCCACGCAACGCTAAACCAAGAAAATCTATTTTTCCAAAGGGGTGAAAGTGATAGTAACACATAGAAGCTCTATTTCAAATGCAGTCTGTAGACACTCTGCAAAGAAGACAAAACCAAACTCTCTTCTCTTTGTATGACCAACACAACTTCTGGACAAATGTCAATTACTTTAGTGAAAAGCTCCAATCACAAGTAAGAAATAGTGATTGATACAAATACAAGATATCAGTGGCCTATCACACTGCACACCCATGGTCTGCCTGAATGGAGGGCGTGACCTTCAGTCAATAGAAAGAAACCATGTTCAGGGTTGACCAATCAGGGGGACCATTGTATTGATATTGTCAAACGTCACATATTTCAAAATATATCTCCCCCTCTTTTTCACATAAGAATGATGAGATTGGGGTGTTGAAAGTACTAGGCAAAGTTGAAGCTTTCATCTGAGTTCAGCGACCAGCAACAAAGGGATTTTGATCTCTCAAACAGATCATTTCACATAGTCATGATGGCATGTGGTATCTGGACAAGAGGAACGGTGGCTATTTGAAGTGTATAGATATGAATAGAAAGGACTAAGGAGGGAGGTTTACATCAAGAAGAGGGGGAAAATGTGAAAAACTACTGGATTGCGTAAGGGGTGGGGGCTGTTTGTGAGGAGGAGGATTACAATTGAACTGTAGGAAGGGAACAGCCAAGAATACAGAACAATGGCCACTCATATCATTGTAAAGGAGAAGAGAGGGTGATACTAGTGATAGACATAGGGTAGGGAGGGAGTTTTCAAAAGCATGGGAAGCATGTTGCTGAGGAGAGTGTTAGTCTGGGATAGAGCGCGTGGTCACAGCTGGGCGGCACGCACTTGTGAAGTCATAAACCGCGGGCCTGTTTCTTTCATCATAGGAATGTGTTACCCTTGCACATTGGACTCAGTCATGGGATTAGCGAAAGGCGGTTGGAATTTCCCCTAGTATTATTGTTCCATCATTTTAATTAGATGTGAGGATGAAAATGATTCCTCTAGAAACAAAAATAAATGTTGTTCATTGAAACTCGATGTTATTGAATGATTGGAGTAAGGCCTGACCATGTAACCACGTGCCCCCCCCCCTCTGTATGTTACCTCATCTCTCTCTCTCTCTCACTCTCTATCTATCTGACTCTCTCTTTCTCTCTCTCTCACACACACAGACACACACAGACACACACACACTCTCTCATTTTCTCCCTCATCTTTCTCTGTCTCTCTTTTATGGCAGTTGTATTTCGTTTTCTTCTTTTCTTTTGTCTTTTCCTTTTGTTTATTGTTGTTATGAGGCTTGCTGTGTTGATGGAAATTGTGCGATGGGTTGTTGCACCATTGGCTCTATTAGTTTCGTTCAGCATTGTTTAGTGTTTATTTGTTTCTTTGTCTCCTTGTTGCTTATGAAGGTTGGGCACACTGAAGATTTCTCAGTTCTGACCAGTTTTCTATCTATTAGTATTATACCTTTCATATTCCTCTTCATTAGTTGTGGGCCAACTGCAGCATTATTCCATGTCATGTTCAATAAAAGTAGGCTGTAATAGATGTTATTGTTAGTAAACAATGCAATCTAAACACGATGACAATAATGATAACAAAATGAATTGCCCGCTACGTCATGTAACTAAACGAAGATAAAATACAATCACAATAATCACAGGTATGTCGTGGTCAATCGCGGCAGCTTTGTCAGCTGGGCAAGAAAACTATTGGTGCCCCATGCGGAAGCCTCGTACACAGCAGAATGAGATTATCAATCGATATTGAGGTCAGCCGGCAGGTCAGCCTTAAAAGGGTTAAATTAATTTAGGGTAAAATCAAAGTTCCTTCAAGGCTATTAAGTGCCATAGAGCCGGAGCTTATCCTGGTTTCTAAAGCGTGAAGCAGTACAAGCGATAATAATTACCTACTAGGCAGGACGCTAGTGCTTGTACTCATTTGCATCTTGGTCAAGTGGGAAATGCATGTAAGCGTCTTTCCCAAGGAAAACAACGTCGGCCCTAGCTTTGCTAGGATTCCAACACCAAGTTCGGCAGCCTAACCACTCTGCCACTTTTAAATTGATATGAGCTGGGCCCTTAAAATCATTCGAACAAAAAACAAACCAAAGAAACCTGTCATAATGAAGAAAACTCCTTGACAGATAATTAAAGAAGGCTGATTTAAAAAAAAATCCACCCCCCCCCCCCCAAAAAAAACCCCACCCATTAAGAAGCCAATAAGCGAAGGTCAACACAAAAACTACCTAGATATTTTTTTACCTTTTCAGGGGATTGAATCAGTTTGCTGATCTCATCCTGGTATATACTGTTTTCAAAAAACTGCTCCTGAAGAGTATCCCAAGGTATTGCACCACTCATAACACCCTGGAAAAAGAAATCAGTTGTATGATGGTGATGAATAAGAAGGCAGGGAAAAGGACACAGCACAAATCATTCATAATTCTCTCTAGGTGTATGGCAAAATGAGTCAGCGATTTGTAACAATGTTTAAGGACATACATCTGATTTATTGGTCTTTTCCATTTTTAACCTGTTTATAGATCTACATGAAATGGTTTGGACACTTGGTGAGAGAAGGAGGGCTTCCAAAAACCGTGTTTCAAGGAACTGTCAGAGGAGGTAGGAGAAGAGGCAGACAAAAGAAATGATGGGAGGACAATATCACTGAATGGATGGGCCTGAAGCTAAGTGAGCTGACGAGACGGGTGGAGGACAGGAAGGAGTGGAGAAGACTGGTTATTTGGTCATCGGTAGAGTCCTAACGGCCTCCGCCACGGGACAGATAGATAGATAGAGAGATAGATCTACATTACATGAACAGACTCTGTGAAATACAGGCTTCTTGGGATATGTTTTAGTATTTTTCAAAGGGTGTTTTAACTGGGTTTTTTTCTCTCCCACTGTTTACAGTTCAAACAAAGTCATGAAAAATAATTTAAAAAGCAAGTTCTTTGAGAGATGAGCCAAGGCCATGAAGGCTTACAAGTTAGAAGGCTATTGAATTATTTCAACATTTGTAGCTTCATATGAAAAGTGAAACGGATTATTTTTAATTTGAATAGTCATTTGAGTGACGAGTGGGACTAGAATACTTTTACCACGATGATGACATAAGTCATCAATCAAGATCTAGAAAAAACATAAAAATCAATAATTTCATATCTTTCGCAATGAACATTTTGGTTTATAAATCATTATTTATTACTCTTTGATTTGGTATATAAAAGGCATCTTTAGTGCCAATAGCTAGATAGCTATGCTAGATAGCAAATACTGACATCATCCGATTTTAAGCTAAGACTAAAACTAAATTTAATGTTGTCTAGAAGCCATGACTAATCTTATGGAAAGAAGAACAAATATAACATATGTGTGCTTCATGAACATGACATTAATAATGCCTTCATTATAAATTTCAAGAAAAACAAAATACAATCTCTCACTTTATCTCAGGTAACTAAAATTGTTGACACAATTACAAAACTGCCGTTTAAGATGTACCAATTCATTTCTTTAGTATAAAAGAAATAATAAAAAAGGCTTCTTGCCTCATATTTGCTAAACTAACTGTCATACAAAATCGATCTTGTTTTATTTTGACTTGCAATTCTTCGTATGTGATTCAACAGAATGAAAATACCATTCATTTTTAGCTAAGACCACGTCCCTCCTACTAGTGATAACACAAAAGTAAAAAGGGACACATGAGTCGCCTTTAAGGCAATACATGAAATCATAATTGTCTAAGTTTGTGTAGAATAGTTTTTTTAGAGAACTGATTCTAGCAAAACTCACTTGGGTGAAAACTTGAGAAGCAGTACTCCAAGACAGACAAGGAATGAGAGACAGGGGTTTTGTCCAATTGGTAGCTGCTAGTGATGCCATCTTCATTAATGGACCATACAAGACATGTCCAAAATCAAAGACACCGACAGAAAGAGATAAAAATAAAGAGAAAGATAAATAAGCTGAAATTCTCATCTGTTAGCCTCCAGGCTCTGACAAAAAAAAAAGTTACAACTGAGAAGGAATCAGTTGTAAGCTCCACATTATTCGCCTGGCTGAGGGTTTTGACGTCTTGCACATTCTGATATTCCCTCCTTCTCTAAGATTCAAATAAAGACAACATATAATGGGACATATTTCATTCGCAAGCTATTTGCACAGGCATGCTAGTATATATAGGAAATATGATTTCCGAACGGAAAAAAAATCCTTCATTGGGCAAGCATAATTGGCTAAAGGACTGTTGTGATTGTTTCCTTGACAACTTGCCTGAAAAGATGTGCACTAAACAAAAGCCACCATAAGAGTAAGAGCACTGTTGTAAGAATTCTTGATCTGAAACACCTGAACATGCAAGAAAGCCTGGTTGAACGTAACCAAGAAAGAACAGGTGATTGCAACCTGTAACTTATAATAGAAAGACCACTCACATCCTTTCCATGCCGATAAACAGAATTTGTGAAAAGAAGAAACAAGTGTCTGGAAATGCGTGTTTAGACCCGGACAGAGTGTCACTGCCTCAAAATTAAGCACAAACAAAATAGTGCAAGAAGTTCACTTTAAGCAATAAAAAACATGTGAAAGAAATGAAGTAACTTGCAGAATGAAACTCATACTCAAATGTAGATATACTTCCCACTGCACATTATGCTTACCAGCTTGACTGTTGTCAGTTATTTTGTTTGTTTGTTTGACTTTCAAGATATTTTCCCACTTCGTCATTGATAAAGAAAGAAAATGGAAACAGCAAAATGAAAAAGAAAAAATCGTTCTTTGGGAAAGCGGTTACCTAGATTATCAAATCACCTCATTTGAGTACAAGCTTCCAGTAATAACCACGTGAACAAACCAAAATTTTCAAATAGGCTTTGAGAGAACTTTCAGAAAGTTAAAGTAGGATATCACGCAACTACCTGTGTGAAACAGGTGGATGCAGTCGTCCATGACAAAAATGGGAATAAGAGACACTGGTTTTGGCCATGCTGCAGCTGCACTGCTCGCCATCTGAAACAAATGTCTGTTATTGGTTATAAGCAGAAATTTCCTTTTGATGCCTGCTCTTGTATAACACTGACACTCTCTTAAACTAAATGAAAAAAAAAAAAAAAAAAAAAAGGACAGTATATTGGATGCAAGAGTAAACAGAGGAGCAGAAATATTTAGTGAGCATCATCTAGTGATTGCCAAAATGAGATTATTGACTGAAGAAAACAAAACAGAAAAAGGAAGAGAAGAAAGCTGTTAAAATCAAATAGAGGAACTAAATAAACCAATAGTAAAACAGATATACCAATCTAGGACAAAAAGATTTATCAGTGAAAGGCAGATAGATCTGAATGACAGCACAATAGAAGAAAAGTGGCAAATGTATAAAGAAACACTCTTCAGTTATACTTAAGAGGTCTGTGACAGGAAACAAATAAAAGGAGATAGGAAAAGAATAGCATAATAGAATGAGAATGTCAAGACAAAGATCAAAGAAAAGAAGGATGCCTGAAAGAAATACTTGCAAACAAAGAGACCAGAGGATAGGATAGATTATGTGAATAAAAGAACTATCGCCAAAGAGGAAGTGAGGTAAGCAAAACAGGAACAATGGAAAGAGTTTGGACAAAGACTTCAAGAAAGCTATCAAGGAAATCAAAAGCTGTTCTGGGGGGGCAATGAGGAGCATGAGAAAGACCAAAGCATGCCCAATACGACAAATTAAGAATGCCAAAAGAGGAATAATGAAAGAAGACAACAAAATCATGGAAACATGGGAAAAGTATTTTCAACAATTACATAATCTCTCAGAACATGTGAAGCAAGGAGTAAAGATCAATTAGTAAGAATAACAAGAAATCCAGAGGAGACAGCTGAAGATGTAGATATATCAATAGAAAACTCCAAACAGCTATAAGAAAAGTGAAGGCCTCAGGAGCAGATCAAGTGTATCCAGAAATTATTAAAAACCAAGAGAGAGGCAGACAAACTACTTCATGCAATATGCCAACAAGCATGGAAATCCAAACAGGTGCCAGATGACAGGAAAAAGGGAATGGTAGTACCAATACATAAGAAAGGATCAACTATGGAATGCTCAAACTATAGCATGATATCACTACCTAGTGTGCCAGGAAAAATGTATGCCAGGATACTGGAAATGAGGCTAAGGAAAAGAGTAGAGGATCAGATTGAAGAACATCAGAGTGGATTTAGATCAGGAAGAAATGTACGACCACATATTTACAATTAGACAAATAATAAAAAATTCCTTGACAGAAACATTGACTTGCATTTGTGTGTTTTATTGACTTAGAAAAGGCATTTGACATTGTGAGGAGGGATGAACTATGGCATTCCTTAAAAGAATACCATGTAGAGCAAAATTTAATGGAAGCCATTAAAAGTTTTTATAAACCAACATGTACAGTGAGGTTAGCTGGAAAAATATCTGCAATATTTTATGTAGATATAGGAGTTAGAGTAAGACAGGGTTGTACCCTAAGTCCTCTTTTGTTTATCACATTTATGGATTCAGTCGCAAAGGCATCCTCAAAAATGAAGAAAATGAATGTAGGTATGTGAAAGCTCAAACCAATAAGTGTATCAATACTTTCATTTGCCGATGATTTCTGTTTGGAAAATCAGAAAGTGACCTTCAGTCGAATATCAACATGATGAACAATGAACTAAATAAAAGAGGAATGAGGTTAAATACAAAGAAAACCAAAACAATGCTAGTAACTAGGAAAGCTAAAACACAAAATCTTAAATTGGGCAGGGAGAATTTAGAACAAGTTCAAAGCTACAATTACCTAGGAGTAATGATTAACTCAGAGGGAATACTAAGAGAAGAAATCAGCCAAAGAATCCAAAAGGCAATGGTAATATATAACCATCTAGGAAAGGCATTTGTAGGTAAACAAGAATTGTCAACAAAAACCAAAACGGCAGTATACAACACAATTTATTGTTCTACTCTCCTCCCTTGACCTTAGACAGTAGAGAATACAGTAGAGTAAAAGCAGCTGAAATGAAATATCTAAGAAGAGCAGTAGGGAAAACTAAAAGAGACAAAATCAGAAACACAACAATAAGAGATCAAACCAAAGCAGATGGCATAAAAACTAAGATAGAAATAAATCAATTGAGATGATTTGAGCATGTTAACAGACTGAATGCCAATAAAATAGCTAAATCAGTATGCAGTGCTAAAGCCCAAGGTAAAAGCAGACCTCAAGAGAAAGTGGGAAGAAGATATAAAAGAGACATTAAAGCATACAAATTTAACTTTTTTGGAAGGAAATAAAAAATGCCAGGACAGGGCATCCTGTAGAAAGATTATCTCGGGCATCTAAACCCATACACTGAAAAGTAGAAAGGGAACTGATAAAGAATGAAAGAAAAGAGAATATGATGTACAATGTTTATTAACACAAAAGAATCACAAACTTTTAATGAAAAGCAAAACATGAAATGGTAATACAAAAAAAATGTAGTTAAACCTACTGATACCAGTCTATACATACATATACATACATACATACATACATACATACATACATACATACATACATACATACATACATACATACATACATACATACATACATACATACATACATACATATATTCATACATATATACCAACATTAAACATTCATATGTACATAAATACTTACCTATGGACATACATATATGCATACAAAAACCATACATACATACAAATGGGTATTATAAATTCTTAAGTTTTTGGCGGCTCTTTGAGAAACTAGCAAAGATAAAGACAATTACTGATGAATTAAAAAATTCTATCGATTTGCATACTAAATCAACCTTGTAAAAGAAGGTATATAATATGTTAAAAAGTCAGAAACATGCCAATTGTGTCAAGACATAAATATTCATTTTGTGTAATGTGACCTACGTTTTATTTGACAAGTATAAATCAATTTTAATAACGTTGTTGTGATTTGATTTGATTTACCCACATCCATAACTAAGGTGATCTCAGGGGTTTTGGTAGGATCTTTAACATGCAAAGAGTGTTGTGATCTGCACACACCTCCTTTTTATCGTCAGTCTCCGATGGGACTAGGTGTTGATCCACATACCTGAACCAGGGGAGTAAATTATACTTCAAAAAACTTGAGAATATCTTGAATCCACGACCTTATGGTTGAGAGGCTGACACCTTGCCTCTGAATTACAGAGTCCCCCTAATAATGTTGCACAATAAACGGGATAACCTGAGCTTAACAAAGATATTTGCTAAAAGGACTATTTGAAATAGGAGAAATACTTACATGTCCACCCATCGATATGCCTGAGATGCCTAGCGGTCCCCAACCTTCTCGTTCACACCAATGGAGTAAGACCAACGATTCCAGTACAAGAGCACCACCCATGACAAACAGATCGCTGACGTTGTGAAGACTAGAACGTCTGAGGAAAATCAAATGTAAATTGTAAGTGGTAAAATTTCTTGCACATTTCTCAACAGAAAAAAGTCTCATATGCTTCAATGAAAGCATAAATTCACTCATAACTTTTAAAATTTCATCTCAAAGCCTTACCATATAATTACGTAAATTTCAAAATGAGAGATCAAATCTTAACATACTCTTACGAAAATGGGAAAATAAAGAAATATTTAGAGTCAAGAGCAAGTTACTCACAACTGAGACTTTGGTTTCCGAGACCCATCTGAGAAAAAAACGTCAAGGAAACAGAGATTTTTGTTTCTTTGAAATTTACCCTGTCCACCAATGCGGTGATCTCAGGGTGAATTAAAAGGAAACAGTAAGATGAAAGATTAGTGAAAAAACAACAAAGGAAAGAAGTATGACCTACTAGCAGTCCCCGCTAACCGCCCGCAGGAAACAGAGAAATGTAACAGTACCGACCAAGCATTGTATGACAAATACTATCACTAATATGTATGACTGAAATAAAAAGAAACAAGCTATTTTGTCTTTTCATTTTCTGCTTGCTTGGGAGAAGATCTTAACAATCTCTTGTCAATGAAAGGTATGAAAATATTTAGTATTTTTGTCATTAAATAATCAGTTTTTGTGTCTTTTGAACTGTCTTTGGAAGCACTGTAAAGATTTTGAAAGATAATACCAAAACATTACATACTTTTATCTTGCATATCTTGACTATAATTAGACAGCGACTACTGCCTCTCATGAGCTGTCTCCACAGAACGTTTTTATAAAAGGATACAATATGGATTTTCTAGCATGATGGATGCAATGCCGGCCTCTTTGAGAAGTGGCCGAGCAGTCAGCAGTCTCCGTCTCCAGAAGTACTAAGGGGGTGAGATAAAAGAGATACTTAAACATTAACACAAGCATAACATAACATAGTACAACAAGGTGATTTAAGAGCGCCCTATCACCGAAGCCTCAAGGCGCTTTACATAGTATCATAACATGTAAATATAAGGATAAAATGAAACAATCATGCAAGAGATAACAGGATATGCTCATAACTTAAAATTGAGTATAAAAGATTTTATGGTAATTTTAAGAATCAATCAGGAAAAAAGATGCAGTGAATGACGTATGGAATCAGTGATTATTCACGTCATAGAAACCTATGAACAGATGAGTTTTTAAACATTATTATATGGGAGTTCATCTATGTATCAAATGAATGCAAAAATTATTAATTTTTCTTACGTGGAGTTAGCATTGATATTTTCCAACATGGTAGACTTAAAAATCTGTTCATTGTCCAAGTCGGCAGCTTAGATCCTGTAATGTCTTATCACTTGATCGTTAAATGTCTAAATCTAAAAAAATTTAACGTGCCTTTACATTTTCTGGCCCCGCTGTTTGGAACTCTCTGTCACCTCATACACGTAATTCCAAATTCCTTCACTCCTTCAAAAGATCGTTGAAAATTAAGTTGAATGTGTGATTGTTATAGCTTAAATGTGTATTAGTTTTTTTTATGTATTGTTAATTATCTTACACTATCTAGGTATGTACTAATATTATCATTGTCGCCCTGCTTGAATTATAGTGTACCATGTCACACTGTCAATGTAAAGTGCCTTTGAGCATATTTTTATGGATATTGACGATATATAAATTATGAATTAGTATTATTAATATTATTATCATTAAGTAAGAAACTGATTTAAAAGTTTTATGAAAATCTTTTAAAATATTTACATGATCTCCAGTGCCTGCTAAATGAATACAAACTGGTTTCAAGGATGGGTGTCTCCACTGAAGGGGAAGAATCATCTGAAAACTATAGAAAAGCGAGGAAAGTGAGGAATCATCATAAAATAGATAGTTCAGTTTACAAGTAAAATGCATTGCCTCAATTACATTTTCACCCGCATGCCAACTTCTTGTCTGATAGTGTACAGTTTTTTACATCTTATATATCAGCCAAAAGAGAATCCAAAAGCAAGTGCAATATATAACCATCCAGGAAAGGCATTTGTAGGTAAACAAGAATTGTCAACAAAAACCAAAATGGCAGTATACAACATAGTTTATTGTCTTACTCTCCTTTATGGCAGTGAAACCTGGACCTTAGGCAGTAGAAAATACAGTAGAGTACAGGCAGCTGAAATGAAATATCTAAGAAGAGTAGTAGGAAAACTAAGAGACAAAATCAGAAACAGAAGATAAGAGATCAAACCAAAGCAGATGGCGTAAAAACTAAGATAGAAATAAATTAATTGAGATGGTTTGGGCATGTAAACAGAATGAATGACAATAGAATAGCTAAATCAGTATACAATGCTAAAGCCCAAGGTAAAAGACCAAAAGGCAGACTTCGGAGAAAGTGGGAAGAAGATATAAAGAGGCATTGAAGAACAGAAATTTAACATTTTTAGAAGGATACAGAAAATGCCAGGACAGGGCATCTGGAGAAAGATCATCTCGGACATCTGAACCCATACACCGAAAGGTAGAATGGGAACTGATAAAGAAAGAAAGAAAGATATATCGTATTTCAAACCTAGAACACACCACACAGAAAAAATGCGTCAAAAAGTTTCCTGGTCTTAACTGTTATATTTCAATACCAGATGGAACATTTTTATGTCATCAGTTGAAATTGTACATATCAGAAAAAATTATCAATTTCTAAAATGAAGCAGTAATTTTATCGCAAGAAAGAATAAAGATAAAGAGATAAAAATAGTCTGTGTCCCGCACAAGTTGAGGCTCACCGACTGTACATCGTTTATCTCCCCCAGCACGCCATTTCATTCAAAATCCTTCTCAACTCACGGGGCAGCATACAGTACACAAGTTTCTGTTAGGCATTTTGTACTAACACTCTGACAAGATCTTTCTCTACTTATAGCAGGGTACTTATTCATATCTGAATCAAGTGAGGAAAGTAGAGTGAAGTACCCTTCTTAAGGGTACAACGTGTGAACCCCCACACCTATGTTAGTCGTGGGACTTGAACTAGTGTTGTTGTGATTACAAGCTCACAACACTACGGTTCAACTACAACGCCTCACAGGAAACAAAACATACAAGTATATAATATAATATGAAAAAAAGTTCATGGTCATTGATAATGACACGTTGATTTAATTGAAAACTTTGACACAAGACATCTCTGATTATCAAATTCAGCTAAAAACTTAAGTAAATTAGAACAAATAAGTCAATAAAGAAGGTATAGAATGATTTTTGTGATACCTGGCTATTTCAACCTCTTTTGGCATAATCCCAGGTAACTGCTCGATGAATGGTGAAGGAAATGGCCCTCAAGTATACGACAATCTCCATCTTTGTATTCCTGATTAAAAACAGAAAAAAAAAGGTTTGAAAAATAAAACATTTCGTGTTATAATAGTGAGTTGACTGTGCCAAGATAATTAAACATGTGCATTCTGAAGAAATGGACAAAACTCTCCTCATACCAATTTAAAAAGTACCCACTGCATAGTAACACAAAACAAAAGAAAGAGATTATACTTGCCTTGTCAATATGAATAGGATAATTTGAAGACACAAGATTCTGACAAGTTTCTCGATTGGACAAAATTTTTCGAAATTCAAAAAGTCTGAAAAAGATAATATCAAATATTGTACAATGTGCACTATTGTAAATAAGAAGGAAGATTAAGCTCTGATTTATACATCCATTTCAAGTTTTGTAAACAAACAGCATATCTCTCATTATAACCAGATGATTGAAAAGTTTGCTGAAAAATTGTTAGAATGTTGTTGCTAAGACAAAGCAATACACATACATGTGCTTTCAAAAAGGCATTAAAAGATAAATTGACTCACTTAAATTAAAAAATCTTGAAATGATTCTATGGTTTTACTCTCGAGCCTAATTGTAATACTCTTTAAGATTGTTTTTTTAAATAGTCGATTCCATGATTTTGGTAAAAATGAAACTAACCTCTTAAGGTTGTCTGGTTTCCCCATCCTTTAGTAAAGAACCGTAAGCAAGAGACGACGATACAACTGATCAATTCGACTCATGATTCGGATGTTATCCCTTCATTCAACTAAGATAAAATGATGAAAGAGGAAAGATGGCATTAAGTAATATATCATATCAACAGTGTATATCATTTCAAGAACAAAAAAGTCACAACTTTCAGTATTGTATATATGAATTTAAATGTGAAGAAAACTACCTCAATCTAGATTATCTACATCTATGAGCTTGAGCAAGTAAAAGGCATACTAAAGTAATCAGGGCCAAAATACATGTCTCTAACATAATGTTTTGTGGCTATAATGAAATGAAATTACATTGTTCCATAACAGTAGCCAAAAAGCATGGAAGGAGTGGGAGAGGGAGAAGACAAATACTCTCTAATAGACTCTCATGTCGAAAGTAATCTCTATATATAAAGAAATAAAATGGGCAAATGGGATGCAAAATAATGTCTATGTTTGGGAACTCCCAGATAAATTGTTTCATTAAAAAAAATTGAGTTTAAACTTCTGGTTATGGCCATTAGGCCTGCATTCTAAAACTTCCAAAGCTATTGAAAATCTTAAAAAAGCCACTACTTCTACTTAATACAGTGATCTCAGCTTCAGAGGCCACTGCCAAAGAGTCAGTGTTTCAGTGAAAATTCAACTTCTTTAATTATCATGCCTAAGACACCGCTTTTAAGACCTTCAGTCTAACCAAGAAGCCAATTTTCTTTTGTTGGAAAGCCTGATGGTCTGTTAAACTGGTGCAATAAAATGAAAATCTAAATTCCGATCGGCAATGAGCTGTAATGGCCGTTTCTCTCTATCTGGAACATATCATTGTTGATCTACATCATGCTGTAGGCTTAGAAATGAAGACGTCAGACAACAATGTGATACATTGAGAGACAACAAATCAAATGGTATATATGGGAATGAGGCCATTACAGCCAGCCTCAAAATCAAAGCCTATAAAGTGAGATTTAATGGACTCAAAGCAAGAGGAATACCAAGAAAAACATGGATCAACACAGTCAAAGAGACCCTCCGAAAGAATGACCCGGCGATCCAAAAAAGCAACACACCTGGCCTACGTCCGATAATTGCATCTTCCCCTCAGCACCTTGCAGTACGAGAAGTGAGAAGACATAAAAAGTAAAAGAAAGAAGTAAGCTTTCAGTTGCAGCAGTTTTTCGGGACTGGCAGTCATTTCCGCCAACATGACACGATGAAAGACTCAAGACAACAGGCCGTTTACTTAAACATGAGCGGTTCAAATGTCACTGACAATGGTCAGTACATAACATATCAAACTGGGACAAACCTTTGAATTGAAAGTGACTGACTTTTGTTTGCTTTTATAATAAAATAGATCTAATCATATTTGACCATATTTCTAAACATGAAACTCGGCAGAGTTATATCTGAGTTACAAAATGTTTTTCATAAAACTGCATGGACAACAGATTTACCGTTTGTAAAATCTATCCCAATCCCTAAGGAAATTGGATTTCATACCATCTAAAGATGGTTTGAGTTACCTTTGCTCACTTATTATTATTGAATTCTGCTTACTAGAATAATATCAATAGTGCCCAACTACCGCACTACCCTTCGTTTTCTTTATCTGTGTTACTGTCTCCTCTCTTCATATTTTGAGTCTGCGCTCTAGATCTAGGCCTAAACTTGACCAATTATCTAAACTTACCCTCCCCCTTTCACAATAAGAGAACATCTGCCCAAGAGACCGCTCTTCTTTTCATTTTCTCTTGAGGTTCTCTTTGGCGGAGACCGCTACACTCTGTACTACTGCTTCCCTACTACTGGATCTAGATCTAGGCTACTACTACATCTATACTACTGCCACCGGTAGGTCAATAGTACAACCCAGCCTATAATTTGACTTTAGAAAAATGGGCCTACTAGATCTAGATCTACTTCTTCTTAGTTACTCATGTAGACTACACTTATTCATTTAAAACTTCAATCTTTTCGGCTAGGTTGTTCAAAGTAAATATTTTTAAAGTGGATAAATGAGGTTTACCAATTGGTTTCAGAGATATAATGCCTACGCAAACAAAAGTAAATCTTCACATTTCTTGAAGTCGCACCAAAAGGTAGGCTGGGGACATGACTTTCTCAGTCACATAGACATACTAGAGTCTATATCTATATCCAACTAACAGACGTGCAAAAATCTTTGAACCTAAGGTCAGGTTAAGGACGTGAGGCAATACAGAACAAAACGTCACTATGCCCTCCACTATTCACTATCCACCGCTTGAGGCTAGACTATCTATTCATATGCTGGTTTTTATATAGTTTGGATACAAAGTAGATGTAATCTAGATAATTTTGCATTAATTATCGTAACTTTCATTACGTTTCATCACAATCTCGTGATCTTGACTCTAACATATAACACCATTTAACAATGTTCCGTTCAACATTGTTTCCTAGTTATTGTTTCTAGATCTGCGTCATTTTTAAAGATTACTGACAAAGGGTTGGCCACCCGAAAATGTATCTGTTCTGTCCCATTTTCTTTCTATTAGAACTTTCATTATTGTTTAATATGCATATTCACTAGTTACCACTGAGTTATATTTATTTTTATCACTTGACTCTAACAATAACATAGATCCATCAGCGAACTCTGCCAAAGAAACTGAAAATAATGTCACAAGCATGACTTTCGTTCTCTCCCTCGCAACAATACATGTTCCAGTCTCCAATAATGTAGGTACCCCCCCCTCCTCTCTCCCTCCCTCTCTCTCTCTCTCTCTCTCTCTCTCTCTCTCTCTCTCTCTCTCTCTCTCTCTCTCTCTCTCTCTCTCTCTCTCTCTCTCTCTCTCTCTCTCTCTCTCTCTCCTGAAACGTTTACGCTCTGTCTGTCTTATTTTCTTTTTTTAAGAGTTGGGGTGGTGTGGCAGAGACGGGGTATGAAATAGTTATACATGAATAGGTATTGGTTGCGCTAAAAAAAAGCCTAATTGGTTACATTAATCGGTCAAGGTTTCAACTTTATTTAGTTTTTAAGATGCTTAGTTACCTGTTCTGAACTAGACCTAGGTCTAGGTCTATACGTTTTAAAATATTTATTGGATCACAATGAAAAAGCAACAACAGCAGCAACAACAAACCAAAACGAAAGCAAATCCTGCCCCGAAAAAACAATCACCCCTCCCCTCTTCCACCCTGCCCTCCCTTCCCCATCCCCCCACGGTAACTTAGTGGTTGTTATCGATGAGAAGACTTTAATATTCTGAGTCAATCATTTTTGTAAACGTAGACTGTCATTATCTGCAACATGTCTGTATACACTTCAATTGTAAAACATTGTAAGTGAAAGGAGGGCTTTCACTTTTAACTTCAACGGTGAGTGGTGAGTGTATGACCCTCCAATTTGATTTACCAAACATACCTTATCATTGTATATACGCAGAAGTAGCTGATGCCAAAATACTGAAACACCTCTAGTATCTTTGCTGATATTTTGGGATATCATATAATATGTTTAAGTATACAGATAATAATAAATAATGAATTATTGTGACAGCGTTTGTGTTTTATGTAGTTGGCAAGGTAGTGTGATACATATATGAAGGTTCCCATGAACGTTGTATTATCATTTGAAAAAAATATTTTCCTGTTTTACATTTATTTACCTTGACATCTTCGTGAGCATTTATCATCTCTACAAATATTTCTTGAATTATTTCAGTTTATTTCACATTGGTGTAGTTGAAAAAGTAAAGGAATGCAAGAGATAGAAAGTTATTCTAAAAGTAGGCCTTTGCATCCTCCACAGATTGGAGTTTATAAAATAATATGAGTAATTGTAAAATTTTGGATTTTATATCAAAGTTCTTAAAAACCACCCTTAAAACAGAACATACAGTCAAGTCTCTCTAAATCAATTCAGATGTTCCAGCCATTTATTCATAAATTGAATGCTCAAAGAAATGTCCTGGCGGCGGATCCCCGAGACGAAAACTGATTTTGGAAAATGTGGTATGTATCTTAACAGAAAAAAAAAATGAAGACGAAAGATTCCAATGAATCCATTAAATGTATTTATAACTCTTTTGTGTGATTTGTTTAGAAGTTGTGTCATAAAAGCCATCCTTCTTGACTTTTTCCTTATAATATGTCTCATTTGGAATTTAGAAGAATTTTTGTTGAAGTTTTAAAAAGCTTTTAAAGAGACAAACTGGAACCATGATTATGAGTTCTACTAGCAAAAGATGTTCTCATGTCACAATTTAAGTTAAGAATAACCACAAAGACCTATAATTAATTGCTGCTGGAGAGTTTATTATTTGCGCTGAAACTTTCCTATGTCTTGGTTGGTGGATGCAGTCTATGGTATGAAGAAAATCAATGTCATGATTTTCGTTTTCTTTCTTCTCGTTTCTTATTAGCTTTAACAGCTGTGTTCCAGATTATTTTGTTTGTTCTTTTGTTCTTGAAGAAAAGTCCATGGACTGATACCATAATTCATGTCCCAATGGTTTTAAAGTTAAAAGGACATGCACAAGTTTTATACTCACATAAAAATCATTACAAAGTCACTGTTTAGGATTGAACATCTCAAATGTCTATTTCGAATTAATCTTTGTTTACGTAAATCATGTCCTTGTCCTTACTTTGGTGGAGTCCTCTTTTTACTTAGTGATGTTCAGCCAGATGAAGCAATTCCTTTATGTAAAGACTGACTTTCATCAAACTTTAGGGTATATTTAATTAATAACTAATGCCAGGCTGTAATTATAAGAAAGGTGCATGATTTGTATTTGTTTTTTTCAGTGTTTTGCTTATATTTGAGTTGTTTTTTTTTATTGTTGTTTTAAAGCTGAGAATTTTTGCTCTATAACTATATGTATTTTTCTTGCTTGTTTGTAGGGTTTTAAAAATTGAGGTTGTGCCTTCCACTTTTGAAGAGAATATTGATAAAAGTAAAGTATCATCTCCTGAAGAGTATGTTTTGGAAACAGCTCGTGGCAAACTAGACGAAGTGGCTTACAGATTGTCTAAATCAGAGGTGATTTATTATAATGTTATATTTACTTTTCGTGATCTCACGTTTTGACAGCATTATCATCATCATGTTTCTTAGTTAGTTGTTCTTTATGCATCAAAGGCTCTTATTACCAGGTCACTGAGAGTAAATATATTTTGCATGTATGGTCTAAATGATGCCAATATTATTTTCATTCGAATAATGTTTTATGCCAATATTATTTTCATTCGAATAATTTTTCTACCAGAGGTGACATTTAATTAATGAAAATTTCATTGTTTCCCTGTCTGTGAGAAGAATTTTCATTCACTTAAGCAACCACTTTGAACAGGTTTTATAATTTAACCCTTGTAAGGCTGACCTCGATATTGATCGATTTAAATCTTGTTCCACTGTGTACAAGGCTTCCATGTGGCACCGAGTTTTCCCGCCCGCTGACGAGGCTGTCGCGCTTGACTACGACACACCTGTGATTGTTTTGATCTTCGTTGAGTTAGGTGAAATATCGGGCAATTCATTTTGCTATTGTCATCGTGTTTAGATTGCATTGTTTACTAACAATTACATCTATTACAACCTACTTTTATTGAACATGAAAAGGAATAATACTGCAGTTGGTCGATAACTGATGAAGAGGAATATGAAATGTCTAATACTAATACTAAGAAAACGGGTCAGGACTGAGAAATCTTCAGTTTGCCCAACCTTCATATAAGCAACAAGGAGACAGAAACAAATAAACAGTAAACAATGCTGAATGCAACTAATAGAGCCATGGTGCAACAGCCCATCGCGCAATTTCCATCAACAGAGCAAGCCTCTTAACAACAAGATACAAAAAAAAAGACAACAGAAAGAAGAAAACAAAATACAACTGCCATAAGAGATGGAGAGAGGACGGAGGGATAGAAAGGGAAAGAGGAAAGGAAACAAAAAAGAGACATAAAGAGAACGAAGAAGATAAAGACAGACGGATAGAAAGGAGGAGAGAAAGAGAGAGTCAGATAGACAGAGAGAGAGAGATGAGGTAATATACAGAGTGGTGGGGGAACCATGTGGCTGCATGGTCAGGCTTTACTCCAGTCATTCAATGATAGCGTGGCTGCCTGTGTCGAATTTTATGTAGTAGAGTTTCAATGAACAGCATTTATTTTTATTTCTAAATTAATCATTTTCATCCTCACATCTAAATAAAATGATGAAACAATAATACTAATATTAGGGAAATGTCCAACGGCCTTTCGCTAATCCCATGACCGAGTCCAGTGTGCATAGGTAACACATTCCCATGATAAAAGAAACAGGCCCCCGGTTTATTGTTTTCAAAGTGTGTACCGCCCCAGCTGCTGTAACATGCTCCATCCCAGACCTGACACCTCTCCTCAGCAACATGCTTCCCATGCTTTTGAAAACTCCTTCCCTTCCTTATGTTTATCATTAGTATCACCCTCTCTTCTCCTTTACACTGACATGAGTGGCCATCGTTCTGTATTCTTGGCTGTTCCCTTCCTACAGATCAATAGTAATCCTCCTCCTCTCAAACAGCCCTCACCTCTTACGCAAACCAGTAGTTTTTCATATCATTCCCCATTTCTGGATGTAAGCCTCCTCCTTAGTCCTTTCTATACAGTATGAAGATAGCCTTGTAGTTTCTTATGTCTATACACTTCAAATAACCACCCATGCTCTTGTCCAGATACCACGTCATTATGACCATGTAAAATGATCTGTTTGTGAGATCAAATTTTCTTTGTTGCTTGAACTCAGATGAAACCTTCAACTTTTCCTTGTGCTTTCAACACTCCAATCTCTTCATACTTATGTGAAAAAGAGGAAGAGATGTATTTTGACGTAAGTGACGTTTGACAATATAACCATCAATACAATGCTCCCCCTGATAGTCAACCCTGAACATGGTTTCTGTCTATTGACTGAAGGTCACACCCTCCATTTAGGCTGACCATAGGTGTGCCATGTGATTGGCCGCTGATATCTTTAATTTGTATTAATCACTATGTATTATTTATGGGTGGAGTTTGTGACTAAATTAATTGACATCTGTCTAGAAGTTGTGTCAGTCATACGAAGATAAGAGTCTTTGGTTGTGTCCATTTTGCAAAGGGTCCACAGTCTGCATTTGAGATAGAGCTCCTGTGTGTTTTTGTGTCTCTTTATAAGAAATATATTGAGTGTGTTAGATTCAGAAATGAACTATCACTTTTAGCCCTTTAGAATAATAGACTTTCTCTGTATGGCATGGGTTGATCAGCGTAATTGGTCATAATAGAGGCATTTCCAAAACCTGTCCTTGAGTGGAGGGTCGGGAATGAAGCAAATGTATGCGACCTGTCATTAGCGTAGGTGTGCTTAGTGTGATCAGCGGCAGGCAGATATAATGGACACGCCAGATAAGTGTTAAGATTTGGAATACAATGTAGTATCGTTTTAGCTACCCACGTAACCTTAGCATCGAGTACTGACAAAATTAAAACAATTTTTGATACATAATATATAGTTTTGTAATGTTCAATTACAAAATTGCATGATTAAGGGGAGGGCATTTTTACCACAAATCGGACAAATCTTGTTTATTGCACTATTGGATGGAGCAGTTCATTCCCTTCACATTGATACCATATAACATAGGCTCAGTATCGGTTCTTTCATTTTATACGATTTTTGTAGAAATGATACCTCGGCTTAACCTTCAACACATCAAGTTGTACCATAAAAGCTGGACAATTTGTCTAAAGTACAACAAGTTGGTACTCATTTTAATCACCAAAAGTACTCTATCTGAAATATGTGTTTTTGAGGAATTATTGTCAATATCATCTAAGGTTTCATTACAATAAATTTTCCTCCATTGAGTACCAGATCAGATATATTGTGTATTTAATTAAAATATTTTGCAGCCCATCCCTGATTTACTAATTGGAGCTGACACAGTTGTAGCCCAAGATAACCGGATAATTGAGAAACCCAAAGATGAGGAAGATGCCTTTCAGATTTTATCAATGTAAGTGAAATTGAGATAGTTTGGTTTGACTTAAGTAGTATTTTTAAAAATTTCACAAGCAATATACTATTACGTAATTTTTTTTTAGAGTTCTTGTTATACATTGTGTTTACATCACATAGGAATAAATTGGCATGTTTTCGATTTGGGGCCACTGTTATTTTTAAGAAATCCAAAATGTATAATGTAAGCCACTTTCTCTGTGTTTACAATTTTTTGTACAGAGAATTGCTGAATTGAGCTGCTCTTCAATAAAATTTGCCTCTGTTAATAACTTAATGTGACAGATATTACGTATAAATTTGCACCAAAGGCTTCCTTTACTATCCTTACCCTTCAACATCACTAGGGGTAGAGGTACACTTTAATCAAGTTTAGCAAATCATTAACTACATCATGATTTCATAAACCTTATCATGAGTAATGCATCAATGAATGTGGGAATGGGGCACACAATCTGTAGGTATTTTTTTCAATTTCATGATTCTCTTGTTCTGATGAAAACACATTTACACTTCAAAGAGCAAAATGAAGAAGTTGATTCTCTCAAATGCAAAGCTTTGAACAATATATTTTCGTCGATCTGATATTTTGCCCACACATCTAAGGTGATTGTCTATAACTAAATGAAAAGAGGAGAAAAAAAGAGAAATTTGACATTCATGTTTTCATCTCAACTGAGAGCAATAATCTATTTAGTCTAATCTGCTAAAAAGAGAACCTTTCAAAGCAAGCATAAATCTGTCAAAACGGAATAAATTGTGATATTTTCTACCTTTCTAAGGCGGAAACCTGTCTAACATGGAAATGGAAAGTAAAATCTGCTCCCTTACGGCAGTTTAACCTGTCTGAATCGGAAAATTTCCTTTCACCAAGAACACAAACACACTCACTCTCACACACACATACGATCTACATACAATGTAATGTATAATGTCACTGAGTATTTCCTGTTCCCTTTTTACATCCCTGTTTATTATAATAGTTTAACGTGTCCCAAAATTAATGTGAAGATAATAAGCAATATCAACCCAGCATGTATTATAAATGTTGTACATAGTATGTATGATGTAATTTCCACTAGAGTGGAACCTGTCTAAAACGGAAAAATATTGTCATTCCCTTCTGATAATTATTTTCATGAGTTGTTTTTGTTCTAAATACTTTCCTGTTGATTTCCTAGATGAAAGATGTAGTGCTTTTATGTATTAAGGATTTTTTTTTTTTCAAATCAGGTTAAGTGGACGGATTCATAAAGTCTTCACAGGTGTGATTATTGCAGTTCCTATCAAATCTGCAGGTAAATGTTATACAGTTATGATACACAGTGCACAACGCTTATCACAACACTAGTGATCAAAGACATAAGTTGTTGTTTTTTTGTTTGTCCGATGTGATCTTATATCCGATGTCCATGTATATTATTGATTTGATTTGATTTACCCACTTCCACAACTAAGGTGATCTCTGGGTTTTTGGTAGGATTTTTTATTTTGCCCAGACTACCCTGTAAACAGCCAAGGGATCTGTTACGTGCACTGAGTGTTGTGATCTGCACACAGGACCTCCTTTTTATCATCTGTCTCTAATAGGACTAGGTGTCGATCCACTTACCTGGACCCGGGGATAGATTTTACTTGAAAAAAACCTGAGAACATTTCTTTGGCGGAGCTTGAGAACTCATGACCTTTTGGTTGAGAGGCCGACACCTTGCCTCTGGACTACCGGAGTTCCCACCTGATGTCAATCGAAGGGTGACACAAAACCAATATTTAATGTCTTGGTATGACCTCTCAACTTTGAATTTGCTCATCTCGTAGGCAAAGGTGATGACTGTGTGTTATTTTATGCTTTAAAATGTTCTCGTTATAACCGTTTTTATCAGAATGATAACTGCTTAATGAAAAAGGATAGAGTGGATTCTTCAGTTTCACTAATATTCAAAGTCACATTCATCACTCCTCTTTTGTTTTCATTTTGTTGCACTAAGCTAATATGTCAAGTTCGCAGATGTTTAGAATATATCTCTGTCAAGTGAAAAAGTTTTCTTTTATCCGATGTGTTCTTTTAAGCTGAACATATTTTAAATAATTATTTGATATGGACAATTTTAACTACTACCATTGTACTCCTCCATGTCTAAATTAGCGGGAAAAAATTAAACTTTTGCTTTTATCATATGATTGCCATGGGAACGCCGCCATCTTGGGTTTTCATTGTGAAAATACTTATAACTTTAATTCAAATAGGCTTTTTCAGTTTTGAGCAAACTTGGTTGTAACTTGGTACGCACGCGTTATTTGGTTCAATGTCTAGTCGCACCCAGTAGCGATTTTTGATAAATTCAATGGTTTTGATTTTATGCTTTTAAAAAAGGTATACAGCAACCTTTCCAATTTTTGGCAAATTTAATCACACAAAAATTAGTTTTGCAAAAATTTGAAAATCGCTACTGGTTAATATTATATATTGTGTCGTAGATGCTATATAACAACATTGGGGGCAATCGGACAATAAATAAAATAATAAATCGCAAACCACAGTAAAAAAATAGCATTGTGAGAAAATCGCGTTTAAAACAATTTTTTTCCGTTTTTTGAATTTTTTTTCACATTTAAACCTAGAAAAGAATAGTATAATACTTTGAAACATCATACAATCTTGAGAGGCTCTCAAACGTTTCTTGTCAACCCTATTTCAAGTGCTCCAGGTCCCTTATACTCATGTTGGATGGCATTTTTTCTTACACAACAGGTCATGAGAATGTCTCCCGTAATTTGTGGCCAATCTTAGCTAATATTGTAAAATTTCTTTCAAGGTACACTTTTCGGATAGAGTACTTTGTGAGGATTAAAATGAGTACCAACTTATTATACTTTAGACAGAATTTCCTGCTTTTATGGTACAACTGATATGTTGAACTCAGGTGAAACTGTTCTCTATTTTGGAAGGTATAATAATCAACACTCAGAGGGTGTAATCATTATATTGAAGAAAGGAAGAGAAAAAAATATGATGGAATGGAAACCCATGAACAACAGATTGATCAAAATAAGAATGAAAGGAATGCATGTCAATATTTCGATTACACAATGTTACAGCCCCACAGACGAAAGTAAGGATGAAAAAAAGATGATTTTGTGACCAACTAACTGCTGAATTGGAAAAAATAACAAAGTATGATACAAAAATTATAATGGGCGACCTAAATGCAAAAGTTGGTTACAATAGTAGTACAAATGAAAGAGCTATGGGGGAAAAAGGAAGTGGCGTTATAAATGACAACACTGAAAGATTATTGGACTTTGCAACACTAACGATTTTATTAGAGAATGGTATTTTTGACTCGTCGGTAATTGTAACAAACACCGAGCACCCCAGGGGACTGTCCTTGCATCTATACTTTTTTTATCAACACTAATGATTGTAAAACTGCGTTTGAAAATATCCCAATAATAAAATATGCAGATGATACATCTATCCAAGCTATTATTAGATCAGAAGTAGATCTAATCAATTATGCTCAAGAAATCAAAAGGTTTGTAAAATGGTGTGATGCATGGGGAGGAAATACAAGAGAGTATACTTAAAAACAACACCAATCCTCTTTTCTCCATACCCAAAACAAGTAGTAGAAGCGGTCGACTTATACATTTAAAATCCCGCACTGAGAGATATTTTAGATCTTTTCTTCCAAGTGCCATACGAAAGTTTGACCATACCTTACTTTGAAAGCACAATGGCGTTTTCCTCACGCTGTTTAAGAAATGTAAATTGATGGATGGTAAATGAATGATTTATGATAGGCTAATGAATGTGTATGAAGCTAAACTGATTTGTCTATAATTATTCTATATTTTGTTTTATTTAAAAAAAAAATAATTTCTTTTGTAAATTGTTTCACCGCACTATTATTTTACCCACCTTTGAATTTTTGTAAACTTCTCCTAAAATCTAAACATTTATTTATTAACTAAGTTAAATTTGTTTTTAATTTAAATGCATTGATGCATTCTTTTATTTTTCAAACGGAAATTGTAATAAACAAGTATAATTTCCTTTTTTAAAGGATCAATAAAGATGATTGAATTAATTGAATTGAACTTTGTTTCCTCATAAGGAGATTCACAAAGCTTACATGGTGTTCCCCAAATAGAAGGGATCGAAACCAGATCGATCATCTTCTCATAAATGGAACATGGAGAAGATCCCTTCTTGATGTGAAAGTAAAGAGAGAAACTGACGTTGGAAGTGACCACCATCTAGCGGTTGCAAATCTAAAAATCAAACTGGGAAAAGAGAATACAACAGGAAAAGGCAGAAAATGATACGACATGGACAAACTTAAAGATGCTAATACAGCCAGAATGACAAACCATGTAATGGAAACGAAATCAACAGCAGATGGAACACTATCAAACACGCCTACTTAGAGATAGCTAAAACATACTTAGGAACAAAAAGACACAAAAGGAAAGAATGGCTATCAAATGACACATCGAAAACAATTGAAAAGAGGAAGGAAATTATGAAGAAAACACTTGATGCAAAATGAAGCAGATTGAAAGAAAGATTGTCAACTCAATAACAGAAAATAAACAAGGATGTCAAAAGGAGTGCTAGACAAGACAAAAGATCATTCATGGACAGACTTGCCAATGAAGCAAAGGAAGCATCACGAGTGGGAGACCAAGGCAGAGTTTATAAAATTGCAAAAGCAATAAGTGGAAAATATCAAGGACCTTCAAACTCGCCTATTACAAACAAACAAGGAGAGCTTCTCACGGCTGAGGCTGAAAAAAATGCAAGATGGACCGAACATTTTATGGAAATTTTAGACAAGCCACCACCTCCAACAGAGCCAAGTATTTGAGAGGCACAAGAAGATTTTATAACCACCTAGCTTAAATAAAATAACAGTAGCTAGTAAAACTCTAAAGAATGGAAAAGTCCCAGGCATAGACAACTTAAACGTTGGATTTTTTTAAAAGCTGAACCCGCTTTTGCAGCAAGAATACTGCATCCACTCTTCGCCAAAATATGGACAAAAAGAAAACTGAATAAATGGAATGAGGGTATAAAAATAAAGATTCCTAAAGAAGGCAATTTGCGGGACTGCAATAGCTGGAGGGAATAATGCTCTTGTCTATCCTTAGTAAAGTTCTTGCAAAAGTAATAATACAACGAATATCAAATGCCGTTGATACCTACATAAGAAATGAAGAGGCAGGATTTAGGAAAGAAGAAACTGCTCAGACCAAATTTTCACATTAAGAAACATTATAGAGCAATGCAATGAATGGTAGAGACAACTGTATATAAACTTCATTGATTTTGAAAAGGCATTCGATAGCCTCCATCGAGAAAGCATTTGGAAAATTCTAAAGAATTATGGAATACCCCAACATCTTGTTCAGCTCATTAAAAGTTTCTACAATGAATTCACGTGGCATCGGGGGCTGGCCAGGAGGTGACTTTTACCACCTGTTCCACTTCACGCTATTGAAACCAGGATACGCTCCACTCCCGGTTCTATGGGCCTCGAGGGCCTTACAAGAACTTTAAGAGTGGCGTTGGTGGCCGAGCGGTTAAGCTGTCGGACTGGGGATCATGAGGTCTCGAGTTTGAATCCGAGCAAAGCCAGGTCGGATGTGTTCCTTGGGAAAGACACTTAACATGCCTTTTCCCCACTCTACGCAGGTGCAAATGGGTCTCCCACTAGCTTGGGAGTAAAAACCTGCATCAGACTAGCATCATGGCCAGGAGGTGATTATCGTTACCTGTTTCACTTCATGCTATAGCAACCGGGATAAGCTCGGCTCTACAGGCCTTTAGGGCCTTGAAGGAACTTTACTTTTGCAATGAATTCACATGTAAAGTTGGAAATAGCAATGAAAATTTTGAAATCAAGATTGGTGTCAAACAAGGGTATGTGATGTCAGCAACCATCTTCATTATTGCTATAGACTAGATGATGAAGAAAACAAGCAGTGATCAAGACAGAGGGATTAAATGGACTCTCTTTTCTTTGCTAGAGGATAGAGATTCTCACTCACATCATCACATGCAAGAGAAAACATCACGGCTAAGTTCTTTTGGTTAACAGATAGGTTTAAAATTAAGCCTTACAAAATCTGAACTAATACAAAATCCCTCTCAATCCTCAGCAATAACAATAGCATACAAACAACCAAGAAATTTACATATTTAGGCAGCGTTGTCACAAGAAGCAGAGGAGCTGACAAAGACATTAACAGACGCCTAAACAAAGCAAGAAACTCCTTCAAACTTCTTCAAAATGTATGGAAAACAATATTAAAACAAAACTAAAAATCTACCAATGCTGTGTCCTACTATATGCATCTGAATGCTGGAGGAGGACGGACAGACATGAACAAGTTATCCTCATTCCACACCGAATGCCTGCGAAAAATCCAAAATATATTTTGGCCAAACAAAATTTCAAACGAGACTCTTCTCCGAAAATGCAAAATAGGCCACATGCAAGGCATCCTTCTTAAAAGAATATGGAGGTGGATAGGGTCTGTTTTAAGACAAGAAGCAGGGAGCATCACCAAGACTGCTCTACGTTTTACCCCTGAAGGGAAAAGGAGACATGACAGGCCAAAGACAACTTGGAGAAGAACAGCAGAGAATGAGATTAAAGACTGGGGCGAAACCTGGAATTCCATAATGACTCCTGCCATGAAAAGAGAGAGATGGAGATCCTTCATTGCTGAACTTTTTTTTTATGGTATCAATGTGAAGTGAATGAACTGCTCTATCCAGTAGTTCAATAAACAAGCTTTGTCCGATTTATGGTAAAAATGTCTTCCTCATGCGTGCAGCACATGATAAGTGCCGCCACTCTCTTTGATCTGAATGGTCAGTCGTTGGCTGCCCACTTAGCTTATTGGCGGGAAAGTCATGTGCTACTTATTATACCATGCGATCTATACTGCTCAGCTGTCTGAGTCATTGTATCATTACAGTTGTAAGGTAATACAAAGTAGACATGGGAGCATCGTTTAGCAAACATTGTGAAATCAGAAAAAGCTGATCGAAATTCTGATGCAAAGTGTCGCCAGGGTTGCGATTATCTGAAGTGAGTTGCGATTAACTTCTGACTTTTATATCGAATTAATTTTGTTTCTCGCGAAAACTTGCGATAAAGCAGAAATTGCGATCAATCGAGTGGCGATAAACTGTATGAAAAGTTTTTTTCTTTGTATTAAAGACATATGATTATCTGTTTGACTTAATGTAGTCAGTATATGTCATGCTTTCATTTCTTCACTATTTTTTACAATCTATTCTCAGTTCTCTTGTCTGGTAAACCTCTTGCCCATGGGCAATATCGCTACACCAGTTTTGTGGATAGTTCTGAAGTTTATATGGCAGAAATGACTCCAGACATCATACAGAGTTACATAGAGACTGGTGAATCTATGTGAGTCAGAACTGTTACTGTTGTCAGTTTTTTCAGGGGTTGGTTTTTTTTTCATTAGCTTTAATACATTTTTGTTTCTTTTGAAGCTGTAATTAAAAAAGTATGTAGCTCAAAATTACTTAAAATCATAAAGGATGAGTCTCATGTCCTGAAATCCCAAATCCAGACAAGTAGTAGGAGTGGGAGGCTTTTACTTAAAAAAATATCTCAAAGTCATTATTTTAATTCACTTCTCCCTTTCGCCATAAATTATGATTCCATCTATGGTCAAAATTAACATTCGATTTTATTGCATCCATGAATCATGACGTCTTTAACGTTATGAGAATGAGAGGCCTATGACTATGAGTGAATGAGAGAGAGTATGAATTATATTATATTATGTTAATTAACTTTTCTGTTGTGATTATTTATTGTGAGCATTATGTCAACAAACACAATATAATTTCCTGTTTCAAGATCAATAAAGGATATCTTATCTTATCTAATCTTATCTTAATTGAAGTTGACATAGTATTTATCTTATGTTCAGGTCTTAATGATAATTGTTTGGTTTTGAATTTTACTCAATTCAGCTTACAGTATAATTTTATCTGAACTTTTAAAGCCTTTTATGTCGCTCAAAATCAAAGAAATAGAGTATCACCCAGTCTTCTCTTGATTTTCCTTTCAAAAAATCCTCATCCATAACTCTTGTTAGCTCTCCTTTTTGTCAATTTTCCCTCTCTCCTATTCTTTCAGTTGTAACTTTAATTGATAACTCTAGATATTTGACCTTTTTCTTCATTAATGAATTAACCATTATGTCCTGGGTTAGATTAATTTTTGACAACTTGGCACATTGTGTACCCCCATGCTGATTGAAATTTCACGACAGCAGAGACAGACCCAGAAGGGTGTAGTGAGGGGGCAGGATAACAGCAAGCTGAAGGTGCCGATTAAAGAGACAAAGAGAATGTTTCAGTCAGCCGTATTGCCTCTCATTCTCAGTCTGGTCTTGTCAAGGCAAAGTAGTTACAAGCATAGGTTGGTATCAAGACGGGAGTTAGTATTCATCACCTCTGGTCTCGATACCGGGGTCAGCTTCAAATGAAACGATCGAAGCCTTGTATTCGTTGGTATCGAGTAATGGCTCGAATAGTACCCAGGCCAAATTTATAGCTCACTACCTTTTCTCTTGTCTTTCTTTTTGTATCTTGATCTATTCCTTTTCTCCTGGTCTGATTTATTGAAAATTTCATTTTCAAGGGGAAAAAATCTTCTGATCTATTTTTAAAAATTATTACACATTCATGTAAGCAGATTTATTCTCTAGATCGATTTAATTGAGTAATATCTTATATTCAATATCCTTAGAACTTAATTGGATAGACAATCAATGCATAATAACATACTTGCATCATGCCATTAATTTTATTTTCCTTTGGATTTTTTCAGGGATAAAGCTGGTGGTTATGGAATACAATCCATTGGTGGTACACTGGTTGAAAAAATTCATGGGGATTACTTCAATGTCATGGGGTTTCCTCTTCCTCGCTTTGCTAAAGAAATTAAGGAAATTTACAGCCAGGCATCTTGAGACATGTAGACTAATTATCTCAAATTGCTGAGCTAGAGAATAAACTTCGAAAATATTTTGTTTTGTATGTATGGATTATAAAAGGAAATGAAAGCTTACAAATGAATAAAAAATACAGTTGGTTAAGGCTGATTTGTCCAGTTTTGTACTGTTATCTTGCCAGCATGAGAAAAGCATTGATCATCAGGGCTTCTGAAAAGGTACTTCCTTTCAAACCAACAAATGTAGTTGAGGAACTAAAACTGGATACCGGTACTTAATTAAAATGTAATAAAAACAACAGCCCAGAAATGAACTCCACTTTAGCTTGAACCTTGATAGATAATTACATGTATTATATTTAGGAGGCTGTTCATACGTAGCAGCTGTTTTTCACTACACTTTTAAAAAGATTTTGGGGTCAGCAACAACAAAAAAGGGACTGTTTCCACAGGAGGCTGAAAAGGAATCAAGAAAAATAAAACAATGAAATATTATGCACAAATCCTAAATAAAAGGACATCACAGGGAATAAACAATTTTTTTTTTTTTTTTATACAGCAGACATCAATGGAAAGTGAGTTGAACTTAGAAAACCAGACAAGGAACAGGACAGAAAATGAAAATATCTGTTTTCTACATTTTGCTTAGTTTTCAAAGATAACTGATAAAGAGAATGCCTAACTAACATTTTCCCTCATCCTGGTTACTTATCTACACTTCTTGTTTATTACATGTACTTCACTGTTATTCTTATTCTTAGAAACGGTTAAAGGGAAGGGGTTTGTTGTATTTATGACAGTAGAGAAAGACTTCAAGTGTACTGCAGTTTGTGTGTTTTTTTGCGGTAGATACCAGCTGATGAATTCATATGTAGAGTGGTCTAACGTCAGCACAGCTATAACGTCAGTATGATGTGCTTGTTAAAAATGCTCCTTATTTCAATAAGAATTCTCTTTACCTCAATAAAAGTTAGCATTTAAATAACAATAAAAGTTGTTTGTTCCATACCATATCTAGCAAAATCTACTCATATTTCGTCTTCTAGTCGGTGGTCTCACTGCTGTTAAATGTAGCTAAACTGATGTTAAAGTGCCATGTAGTTGTAGTAAAGAAAATTTGGAACATTCCATCACATCAACCAATCAAAACTCATAGTTTATACGAATGGGTAATTTTTATTATAAGATGGACTATGTCAAGATATCTTCTAACGTCATAGGACTATTTATTGACACAAATAAGTTCCTTTTTTTTACATGGCTTCTACTTTTGGTTCTTAGGTAGCCGTACTGACGTCACCTGGGCAGTGGACAGGTAAACACCTGTACGGGGAGTAGATAATCGCGCCCTCCACGAGTCTCCTGTTGCCTTGCAGGTCGGTATTGACTGACCAAAGGCTAAGGGAGTTAACCCTGACAGAAAATAACAACCTGCTACCTTGCAGGCTGGTCTTGAATGACCAAAGGCTAAGGGAGTTAACCCTGACAGAAAATAACAAGGCCTGGTAGGGGGTCTTAAGGTGGCAGCCCCACCATCTACCTAGGGTACAGTGGGCTAATCCCCTGCTTATCCAAACCTAACTGACACAGAGAAATAAATGTAATATACCTGGCTCGACCTTTCAACAACGAAAATGGAAACGAACATGTACTGTGATTTTTGGAACATGGAATGTTAGGGCAATAAATGGAAAAAAGTTAGAATTAGTTGAAGAAATGGAAAAATTCAAAGTAGATATTTTGGCTATTACAGAAACAAAGAAAAAATGAACAAGGAATAGACAATGTAGGACCAAATAATATTTCAATCTTCTCAGGAGTAGATGTGAAAGATAGAGCTAGAGCAGGAGTAGGTCTCCTAGTACATAAAAGGCATGAAAGCTACTAGAAAGCTGGAAATTAATAAGCTATTAGAGGTAAATATTAAACCAAAAGGAAGAGA
>JAXRKP010000627.1:0-5000 GCA_037039925.1 Doris montereyensis | reverse complement strand
AGTAGTAAATGGTCATGTAAATAAAGGAATATATGCGTCTCAGTAAAGCATCTTAGAATTGTTTTGAAAGATCTATAGTACCTCTTGTAATGTAATACAAATGGCAGGTTTCACAAAATGGTCCATCCCATTTCCCTCTTTTGTCAAAATGTACATGTTATATTTCTTACAAGTGTTATATACCGTGTTAAAGCTTAGAACCTGAGGGATTCTAGATATATGACTTTAAGAGATAACTGCAAAGGACTTTGAGGCGAGTAAATTAGCTTTTAAAAGTCATGTTTTTCAGTCAAGGGGTATAACTGAAAATTCTAGGTCCAATGCCAGTGGCGTAATGTTACGCAAACTGCACGGTCCGTCGACCGAGGTTTCCCTGGCGTTTATTTTGTGACGTAACGCTTGGACATCTGGTTTGGAGAGTTCCCTGACTTTTCCCTAGTTCTCAATAAGATGTGAAGTCTGTGTTTGTGTTTCCCGACACCTCGGGCCATGGAGTCCACGGCCGGTGCCTTACTGTTGATCAGATGACTCGTGCTTTCGGGAGCGTGTGGATGGATGAAAACCGTGCTATTTTGTCTCGTTTTTTGTAAAATTCTGTGATTGTACGCCTTTATACTAACCTTATTACGTGTTACAGGTTTATCGTGTGTACCATTCTGCTGAAACTGGTACGGTAAACTTCACGACTTATATAACGAATGAGGATGCGATACGTATAGGCCGATGTTGCCAATAGAGAGGAGGAGAGAAGAGATGCCAGCAACAAAGCCCTCACCAAAAGAAAGCGCTTTTAGACGACAATGGTTCTTTTCCCCCGTACATGCCCCATACCCTTCCGACTATCTACAGTCACATAGAGCGTCCCACTAGACTAGCACAAACTTGTATCTTTATCAATCGATAATTGCTTCACGGAATACGGGACGGGATGGGAACTTGAACCTGTGCTATTAGTATTATTTTTTCTCCCTCGTTTAAATGCTTTTAGTAATATTGTATTGTTATGCGAAGAAGACTGTGCATAGTAGAGACGTAGAGTCACTATCGTTGTAATGGACTTCTAAACTTCCCGTATTGCCAATTATCTTGTCTTTATTTATTAGAAAGTAATAAATCATGAAAAGCCTATTGATTGCCGGACTGCTTTACATAAGTTTTACTCACGATAAGCCAAAGCAGGTTTTGCTAATGCAACCGGAATCTAACCTGAACGGTCTCTAATCTAAACTGATCACAGTCTCCTTTCTGATGGCCGATCATCGTCTACATTTTGTGCAGACGTAAATGCGTGGCCGTCAGCCATGGCCATAAGGGACATCCAAAGACAAAATATTCCGCAAAGCCAACTGGACAATTTAAAAACAAAAATTTCATGATTTCTCAATAGGCTTACACGAGGATGAACTACGAGAAATAGCTTGACACAATATTACTGTTATTAGATCTCAGATGGAAAAAAATTTTTTTGTCCGGCCATAAGGTTTTGCAGACTGACAGCAGTCTCATGGTATTCTCACTCTCATTTAGAGTTACCTGTGATTTTTTCGTGTCTTTTACAGGATATATGTTTTCTTTCACTCCAGATCATAAAGGGCGCTTCTACATATTTTTCAACTGTCTTTTTTCGCTCTTACTGTGTGTTCATTTGTAGACCACAGTTTGTTACATAAAAACAAAATCTGAAACCTGCCTCCCCGTTGATCTCTGCAAAGATTTTTAAAATTAGAACTTCCAAACTTTCTTTGAACAATTCTCTTTCCACGTGGAATTAAAGAAAACAGAATAAAGGTCGTTGACCTCCACCTACCTTAAGGGAAAAAGGACTTATTAAAATGAAATGCCGTCAGTCTCAATTGCTGACTTTTTACTTTTAAAAATATTCATAAAGCACAAATTGAAAGCAAATTTCACAATATTGTGTTTTTTTTAAATCTGCGATGTCAAAGCTATACATTGACCAAATGTTAAGAAGATTCATCAATTAGACTTTGAGAAAGATTAATTGAAGAGTTCAAGTTATCATTGGGTCCCATTTTTTGTGAAACCTGCCAAATGACCCTTGCTTAAAAACTAGATCCTAAATCTAGATCTATGTGTTTTGATTGGTTGATGTGATGGGATGTCCGAAATTTTCCTTTTTATATCATCAACACAACCGCTAACATCAGCTTAACTACATTTAACAGGAAAACAACCACCCACTATGAGACAAAAAATAATCACAACATAGATCTAGATCTATTCTTGTTAGATGGAACAAAGAACATTTATTTTGATTAAGGGCTTTTATTTTTTCTTGAAATAAATGATAGATTTGCATCGATACTGCTTAGATGTAGATATATCTAGATGCTGTATGATAACAGATTTGCTTTTTGTAAAATCTATTGGTTGAACCCTTCCCTCAACTTGCGAGATCTAGATGGATAAATGAGTCTAAAATTAACACCTAGTTAGAAAAGCAGCTCGTGCAGCCAGCAATGACTGCTGCAGCTAGTTGGCTCACTGGCAGTCATGCCGCCACAGCGCGAGGCTGCCTACGAAGTTTTACGAGTTCACGGGAAATGTGAGTTCTGACCAGGCCATCACCAATCTGTTGAATCGCATGGTGACCATCTGATCTCACCCAAGCCAAGCCAAACTAGGTTGATTCCATTCTTTTCAATTTAGTAGAAGACAATAAGACCAAGTATAATGTATCTGTGCAAACTCAACATTCTCATTATTAGCTCGATCACACACACTCTCAAAGCCAGACCAGCTGGCATTCACACCCCTCTGGCAATGGACTTGTCCTAGAAGAATCATTACATTTTACAATAGGGGTGACCAATAAATGAAAGTTGTATAACAAGCCTTCTTCATGCATAGTACAGCTGTTAACATTGTTACTACCAGCTGTCCAGTTGTCCAAGGCAAAGATAATGATGGACACACCCCTTTAGAAATAGACTCAACTGAAGGCATTTTGGATCGTAAGTTTATAACCTGAGCGTGTCTTTTTCCTGTTTGCTGGTTAAACCAATCAGAGAGCATTATTTAAAGGAGGATTAAAAGAGGATAAGCGTAAGACAGTAAGAGGGTAACAAGAAGGAAGAATATTCAGGACTCTCTTGACCCATCCTTTCTTCACGGCAAATGCCGGGCATCGCTGAGAGAGGTATTTTGAAGCAGGCAAATGGTAACGCCGGGTGTACTGCTGAATGGAGTCTGTAACAAACCGGCATTTACCGGTCATAAATCGTACGGGGTTAAAGATTCTAGCTCGATGCAAAAATGGGTTTGTGATATATAAAGATGGTTTGAGTTATGGTATGTTTACAGAATATTGCTCTCGTTGAAAATTAAATGATGTGTCTGACTATGGAAATTCTCCTAAAATCGAAGACATGATCTTCCTGTACTGCAGATAAATCTACAATCGGCATAATCACTTAGCACCGCCATGGTATTGAAATTGAAAATAGTTAAACGATACTGTTCGCAATGTATCGCCGACCTGGCTCACTGAAATAAACACATACTGGGATCAACCTCTCACTCACACTCTCTTTCGCCTGCTCAGGCTGATTGGCTGCGATGTAGGTTAGTCTACCGTGATAGTGATTCTCTCTCCTCTCATTGATCACAAGCCTCCGTGACCGAGTCTGCGAAGAAAAAAAAATGACTGACGTGACCGTTGGACATTTGGCGGTGCTCGCTCTCCTCTATCCACTCTGAGACCTGCCTCACATCTCTGTTTTATAGTCTCGTCTGGGCTTAACTCCGGGGAATGAGACTTGAGAGATAAATACTTCTTATATGTATAAGATTTTCATAGCTTGTCCTGAGAAAGAGTGGGGGTTCTGCATTAATAGAAGCAGTGTTATCATGGGATATTTGAATATATTTATATTCCTTGTGTCTGCCTTCTACAAAATAGCTGACCAATGCAATTCTTGTTTCTTGATGGCGATGAATAATAACACTATTAGTATTTTACTCCTTACTGGTTCTATTTCTCAGTTTATCCTCTTCTTGAGGAAGGGTGGGGGGGCCAGGGGCTTGCCCCCCCTTTATGAAAACAAACAACTTAAGATGGTTTGAGTTATGTTATGTTTACTTATTACAGAATATTGCTCTCCATTGAAAATTAAATGATGTGTCTGACTATGGGAAATTCTCTCTAAAATTGAAGACATGATCTTCCTGTACTGCCAGATAAATCTACAATCGGCATAATCGCATAACACCGCCATGCAGTATTGAAATTGAAAATAGTTAAACGATACTGTTAACAATGTATCGCCGACCTGAATCACTGAAATAAACATGCCGGGATCAACCTCTCACTCACACTCTCTTTCGCCTGCTCAGGCTGATTGGCTGCGATGTAGGCTAGTCTACCGTGATAGTGATTCTCTCTCCTCTCATTGATCACAAGCCTCCGTGACCAGTCTGTGAAAAAATGACTGACGTGACCGTTGGACATTTGGCGGTGCTCGCTCTCCTCTATCCACTCTACGAGACCTGCCTCACATCTCTGTTTTGCGTTCCCTCTCGGCTAACTCGAGAATGAGACTTGAAAGATAAATACTTCAACATATGTATAAGATTTTCATAGCTTGTCCTGAGGAGGGGAAAGAGTGGGGTTCTGCATTAATAAAGCCAGTATCAATAGCAGGATATTTGAATATATTTATACTCCTTGTGTCTGCCTTCTTCAAAATAGCTGACCAATAGGTCATTGTTTCATGATGATGAATAATAACATTATTAGTATTTTACCTCATACACAGTTTCTATTTCTCAGTTTATCCTCTTCTTGAAGGGTGGGAAGCGAGCTTTATGCCACCTGCTCCCAGCAACTAAAGCCCCGCTCTTGTGTTTCCATGTAGATCTTCCCGTCAGTCGTCTCTCTATTATTACTCCCGCTTTAGCACCGCCGCCGCGTATATCCCACTGTTGTGCTTATGTCAGCTGTGCTAAAGCGGAAGTCATAATAGGAAGACGACTTGAAC
>JAXRKP010000626.1:232500-254202 GCA_037039925.1 Doris montereyensis | reverse complement strand
TGGTAAACCAGTTACTGCATGAAATGGAAACAAATCAGATGGTAAACCAGTTACTGCATGAAATAGAAAGGAATCAGATGGTAAACCACTTACTAGATGAAATGGAAACAAATTAGATGGTAAACCAGTTACTAGATGAAATAGACACATGGAATGAAATGGTAAACCAATTACTAGATGAAATGAAACGAATCAGATGGTAAACCAGTTACTAGATGAAATGGAAAGGAATCAGATGATAAACCAGTTACTACATGAAATAGAAACGAATCAATGGTAAACTAGTTACTAGATGAAGTAGACACGGGAATTAGATGGTAAATCAGTTGTTAGATCAAATGGAAACGAATCAAATTGTAAAACATTACTACAGGAAATGAAACTAATCAGATTGTAAACCAGGTACTACATGAAATAAAACCAATTTAAACCAGACATGAAATGAAATCAATCACATGATAAACCAGTTACTACATGAAATGAAACGTAAATCAAATGGTAAACCAGTTATTAGATGAAATGAAAGGAATCAGATGGTCAAACCAGTTATTAGATGAAATGGAAACGAATCAGATGGTCAACCAGTTATTAGATGAAAAGGAAACGAATCAGATGGTCAACCAGTTATTAGATGAAATGGAAACCAATCAGATGGTAAACCAATTACTAGATGAAATGGAAACGAATCAGATGACAAACCAGTTACTAGATGAAAAGGGAAAGAATCAGATGGTAAACCAGTTATTACATGAAATGGAAACGAATCAGATGGCAAACCAGTTACTAGATGAAATGGAAAAGAATCAGATGGTAAACGAGTTACTACATGAAATGGAAAGGAATCAAATGGTCAACCAGTTACCCGATGAAATGGAAACGAATCAGATTATAAACCAGTTACTACATGAAATGGAAAGGAATCAGATGGTAAACCAGTTATTACATGAAATGGAAAGAATCAGATGGTAAACCAGTTTACTACATGAAATGGAAAGGAATCAGATGGTAAACCAGTTACTACATGAAATGGAAACGGAATCAGATGGTAAACCAGTTAATACATGAAATGGAAAGGAATCAGATTCTAAACCAGTTAATACATGAAATGGAAACGAATCAGATGGTAAACCAGTTACTAGATGAAATGAAAGGAATCAGATGGTAAACCAGTTCTTAGATGAAATGGAAAAGACTCAAATGGTAAATGAGTTACTAGATGAAATGGAAACGAATCAGATTGTAAACCAGTTAATACATGAAATGGAAAAGAATCAGACGGTAAACCAGTTACTGCATGAAATGGAAAGGAATCAGATGGTAATTGAGTTACTAGATGAAATGAAAACGAATCAGCTGGTAAACCAGTTAATACTTGAAATGGAAAGGAATCAGTTATTGTTTTGGTTGTTATTGTTTTAGTTGTTGTTGTTGTTTTAGTTGTTGTTGTTTTAGTTGTTGTTGTTTTGGTTGTTGTTGTTTTAGTTGTTGTTGTTTTAGTTGTTTATTGTTTTGGTAGTTGTTGTTTTGGTTGTTGTTGTTTTAGTTGTTGTTGTTTTGGTTGTTGTTGTTTTAGTTGTTGTTGTTTTAGTTGTTGTTGTTTTGCAGTTGTTGTTTTGGTTGTTGTTGTTTTGGTTGTTGTTGTTTTGGTTGTTGTTGTTTTAGTTGTTGCTGTTTTGGTTGTTGTTGTTTTAGTTGTTGCTGTTTTGGTTGTTGTTGTTTTAGTTAGCTGCTGTTGTATTTTCTGTTTTTCTTGTTATTTGGTTGCTGTTCTTGCTGTTGTTTTGGTTGCTGTTGTTTGATTATATCTAACGTCATTAAATTGGACAATGTGATAAAAAATTTTGGGTGCTGCTGTTGTATTTTCTGTTATTGTTGTTGTTTTGGTTGCTGTTGTTGCTTAGGTTGCTGTTGTTGTTGTTTAGACGCCGTTCTTGTTGTTGTTTTGGTTGCTGTTCTTGATGTTGTTTTTGCTTGCTGTTGTTGTTGTTTTGGTTGCTGTTCTTGTTGTTGTTTTGGTTGCTGTTGTTGTTGTTTTGTTGCTGTTATTGTTGTTTAGTAGTAGTAGTAGTAGTAGTAGTAGTAGTAGTAGTAGTAGTAGTAGTAGTAGTAGTAGTAGTAGTAGTTGTACTAGTAGGAGTAGCAGTAGTAGTAGCAGTAGTGGTGGTAACAGTAGTAGTAGTGGTGGTATTAGTAGTAGTAGGACTTAGAGAATGAGTATAGTACTGGAAAGAGTAGTAACAGTTGTAGTAGTGGTGGTATTAGTAGTAGTAGTAGTAGTTAGGAGAATGAGTATTAGTACTGGAATGAGTAGTAAACAGTTGTAGTAGTAGTAGATGTAGTAGTAGCAGTAGCAGTAGTAGTTGCAGTAGTTGTAGTAGTAGTAATAGTAGTAGTAGTAGTAGTAGTAGTAGTAGTAGTAGTAGTAGTAGTAGTAGTAGTAGTAGTAGTAGTACTAGTAGGAGTAACAGTTGTAGTAGTAGCATTAGTGGTGGTAACAGTTGTAGTAGTGGTGGTATTAGTAGTAGTAAGACTTAGAGAATGAGTAGTAGTACTGGAATGAGTAGTAACAGTTGTAGTAGTAGATGTAGTAGTAGCAGCAGCAGCAGTAGTTGTAGTAGTTGTTAGTAGTAGTAGTGTAAGCATATATGCATGTATGCATGTTTGCATGCATATATGTATGCATGTATTATAGCTAGGTAGGTAGATTAGATGGGTAGGTACGTAGATACGTAGGTACGTAGAAAGGTAGGTGGGTAGGAAGGATGGTAGGTAGGTAGTAGGTAGGAAGGAAGGCACCTGTGTAGGTACGTTATAAAGGTATAAGCTGGTAGGAAGGTAGGTGGATGGATAGGAGTAGGAGGTAGGGAGGTAGGGAGGTAGGGAGATAGGTAGGTGGATGGATAGGAGGTAGGGGAGGTAGGGAGGTAGGTGGATGGATAGGAGGTAAGGAGGTAGGATAGGGAGATAGGTAGGTGGATGGATAGAGGTAGGGAGGTAGGTGGATGGATAGGAGGTAGGGAGGTAGGAGGTAGGGAGGTAGAGATAGGTAGGTGGATGGATAGGAGGTAGGGAGGTAGGAGGTACGTGGATGGATAGGAGATAGGAGTAGGATGGGAGGTAGGGAGGTAGGGAGTAGGGAGGTAGGGAGGTAGGAGGTAGGGAGGCAGGGGAGGTAGGGAGGTAGGGAGGTAGGGAGGTAGGGAGGTAGGGAGGTGGATAGAGGTAGGGAGGTAGGGAGGTAGGGAGGTAGGGAGGTAGGTAGATGATAGGAGGTAGGGAGGTAGGGAGGTAGGGAGGTAGGTGGATGGATAGGGAGGTAGGGGAGGTAGGGAGGTAGGGAGGATAGGGAGGTAGGGAGGTAGGGAGGTAGGGAGGTAGGGGATGGATAGAGGTAGGGAGGGTAGGAGGTAGGGAGGTAGGTGGATGGATAGGGAGGTAGGGAGGTAGGGAGTGTAGGGAGGTAGGTGGATGGATAGAGGTAGGGAGGTAGGGAGGTAGGTGATGGATAGGGAGGTAGGGAGGTAGGTGGATGGATAGGGAGGTAGGGAGGTAGGTGGATGGATAGGGAGGTAGGGAGGTAGGTGGATGGATAGGGAGGTAGGGAGGTAGGTATGATGGATAGGGGAGGTAGGGGGAGGTAGGGGAGAGGGAGGTAGGGAGGTAGGTGGATGGATAGGGAGTGTAGGGAGGTAGGGTGGATGGATAGAGGTAGGGAGGTAGGTGGATGGATAGGGAGGGAGGTAGGTGATGGATAGGGAGGTAGGGGAGTAGGTGGATGGATAGGGGAGGTAGGGAGGTAGGGGAGGTAGGTGGATGGATAAGGAGGTAGGAGGGTTGATAGGATGGTGCGTAGGTAGATAGGTAGGTAGGTTGAAAATGAGAAAATAGGGTTGGTAGGGGGAAACTAGGATGGTGCGTTGGTAAGTACGTAGTTAGTGAGGTAGGTTGGAAGGTAGATAAGTAGGTAGGTAGGTCATGGTAGGTGGTAGGTAGGTAGGTAGGGAGATGATAGGTACGTCGGAAAGAATCTAGGTAATCAGGTGGGTAGGTAAGTAGGTAGGTAAGTAGGTCGGGGGGTAGGTAGGTAGGTAGGTAGGTAGGTAGGAAATAATCTAGTTAATCAGGTGGGTAGGGTACCAAGGAAGCTTGTTATGTAGGTAGGATGTAAGCTAGGTATGTAGGTAGGATGGAAGCAAGGTAGGTAGATATGTAGGTAGGAAGCGACGAAGCTAGATGGGTATGTAGAAAGGTGGGAAGGAAGGTAAGCAGGTATGACGAATGGTAACTAGGTAGGTAGATAGGTAGTGTAGTGGAAGGTAGGAAACGAGAAGTTAAGTAAATAGGTAGTAAGAGTTAATCAGGTGGGTAGGCAACTGGGGTAAGCTTGTTATGTAGGTAGGATGTAAGCTAGGTATGTAGGTAGGATGGAAGCAAGGTAGGTAGATATGTAGGTAGGAGCGACGAAGCTAGATGGGTATGTAGAAAGGTGGGAAGGAAGGTAAGCAGGTAGACGAATGGTAACTAGGTAGGTAGATAGGTAGGTAGGAAGGTAGGAAACGAGAAGCTAAGTAAATAGGTAGTAAGGTAGATAGGTAGAAATTAAACTACGTAGGTAGGTAGGTAGGTAGGAAGCTATATAGGTAGGCCGGTAGGTAGGTAGGTAGGTAGGAAGTAAGCTAGGTAGGTATGTAGGAAGTAAGCTAGGTAGGTAGCTAGGTAGAAGTAAGCTAGGTAGGTAGGAATGAAGGATTAGGTAGGTAGGTAGATAGGAAAGAAGCCAGGTAGGTAGGTAGATAGAAAGAAGCCAGGTAGGTAGGTACATAGAAAACTACGTAAGTCAGTAACTAGCTACGTATGTACGTACGTACGTAGGAAGAACGCTAAGAAGGTTGATAGGTACATACGTACGTAGCCAGGCAGGTGGGTAAATAGGTAGATAGGTAGAAAGCTAGGTAGATATGTATGTAGTTAGGTAATTAGGTAAGTAGGTAGGTAGTTTGCTAATTCCTAGGTAGTGAGGATTCTAGGTAGATAAGTTGTTACGTAGGAACAACGCTAGGTAGGTAGTAGGATGGTTGGATGGTTGGATGGTAGATAGGAAGGAGAGTAGATAGGTAGGTACGTAGGAAGGAGAGTGGATAGGTAGGTAGGTAGGTAGATGGATAGGTGAGTAGGTAGGAAGGTAGGTGGGTAAGAGCGAACAAAGCTACGTAGGTAGGAAATTATGTAGGTAGGCAGGTAGGTAGCAAAGAAGCTAGGTAGGCAGGTAAGAAGGTATGTATGTATGTAGGTGGGTAAGTAGGTAAGGAGTTAGCTAGGGAATTTTGGAGGTAGGTAGGCAGATGGGTAGATAGGTATGTACATAGGTTTGTATCTGAGAATGTAGGTAGGTATGAAGATAGGTAGGTAGGTAGATAGGAATTAAGGAAGATAGGTAGATAGGTAGGAAGATAGATAGGTAGGCAGGTAGGAATAAAGATGAATAGGTAGGTACGTTTGAAGCTAGGTAGGTAGGTATCAAGCTAGGTAGGTTGATAGGAAGCTAGGTAGGTAGTTAGAGGCTAGGTAGGTAGGCAAGTAGGAATTAAGGTAGATAGGTAGGTAGGTAGATCGTTAGATGGGTTTGTTCATGAGGTGAGTGTGATTGTAATTGTAGGAGTAAGTTGACCTGTAAATAAACGGACGCGTGTGTGTATAAATGTGTTTTTGTATATTATTGTCGATGTGTATATGTGTGTGTGTTTATGTGTGTGTGTGTGTGCTCGTGTGTAAATGTGCATTTCTATATCATCGTTGTGTTTGTGTGTAAACGGATCTTTTCTGATTTTTATTATCTCCGCCAACAAAGGAGAGTATGGTTTGAGTCGTAATTCTTTTTCTGTCCGTCTGTCCGTCTTTGAACACACTAACTAAAAACGAAGCAACGATGTCCATGATATTTTCAGGATAGTTCGGAATTGATACGAGGAGAAACTAATGTAAATTTGGGCGGGGGGTCTGTATACAGGGACCATTTTAAATGATTCGTCGTCATTGTCAGATAGGCACTGTAATTTGTCATTATTCGTATCACTATCATGGCTGAAACTAGATAGTGCACAGCTTGAATAATCTCTTTTAATGTAATGGCTATTATTGTTTGTCTTCTCCCAGGGCGACTTGAAAATATTCTAGTGCCTTTTGTGCATGTACTGAATTTACCCCCGAGAACTGCAAATCAATTCATTACGCAAGACATAGCCTGCATAAAAAATGGGATCATCTAGCATTATTAAGCGGGCCACTAGAGACAAATTCTTCAAAAACTAGTCCTCAAGGCTTAAAACATGAGGCCAACATTCGAACTGTATAGTAAAACATCTGGTCCTCAAGGCATTTTCCTGAATGCAGGGCGAGCCTGAAAATGTCCTTTTGGCCTCAAGGCCTGGATTCCCATCGTTCAAAACAATGGGGTGCAAAAGTCAAAATTTTGTACATCTTACTTCAGAATCGTTATCAACGTCAAATTCTAGTGCGATTTAATATCAAATACTGCACCAAACATTTATAATTAACACCCCTCCTTTGCCCACCAAGTCACAAAACAAAGATGTTTGCTTCACTATCTATTAATAGCGTCGTTGAGGATTTCCTGTGTAGTGATGGAACAACTTGGTTTTCTTCAAGGACGTTGATCAAGACCAAGGCCCTGAGGACTACCTCTTGAGGAAGTCCTCTCTAGTGAGTGGCCCACTTTAGGTTTATTTAGTGTTCATTTCAAGTTTTCGATTTAAGTTCACGTGGCATGTTTAACTTAGATAATGATAGAAATGTGTTACAACATTAAAATTTAGATCTAGATATCTTAGATCAGTGGTTATCAACGAAAGTGGGATGGGGGTTAACCGCACTTGATCTTCCCTGTTCCTACCTCCTCCCCCTCCCCATGTTGGGAGATTTCAGAGTTCCAAAAAGACGCGGGAAAGGGGAGCTACGATCACAGATTTGTATACTATTTTATTTTGAATGTAACGTTTTGAGACAGAGAATTTTTTTTAATAGGCAAAAGACATTTTGACAGAAATTAAAAGGGGCCAAAAAATGGTTGAGAACCACTGTTTTAGATCTTAGATCGAAACCTGAGATCCAGATCTAAAAATGTATTGCACATACATGTAGTATGTATTAGGACGACCTTGGGAGCAGCCAACACATTCCTTACTCAAGGCAAAACTCACATAGATTTACAGATTAAGATCTAAATCTAGATCTCGAATTATTATTCTTCATCTCAAATTTTCGATCTGTAATCTTCATTTAGATCTAGATATAGATGTAGAATCTAAATCAAGAATCGAGATTTAGATCTAGATGATGATAGAAATTTGTAACATCCTCTAGATCTGGATATTTTACAGGCTCTTCAGCCCGCTAACTTTCAATATAAATATTGCAAAATGATTTATACTCACCACTACCATATTACACTAAATATTACATCTAGAGCTACGTTGCATTATAAAAATGCTGCATTTCAGACAAAGCCGTGTGCGTGTAATGAGCGGTTTTCACGGCGGTCTTCACGGCGTCCTCACGGCGGTCTTCACGGCGTCCTCACGGCGGTCTTCACGGCGGTCTTCACGGCGTCCTCACGGCGGTCTTCACGGCGTCCTCACGGCGGTCTTCACGGCGTCCTCACGGCGGTCTTCACGGCGGTCTTCACGGCGTCCTCACGACGGTCTTCACGGCGGTCTTCACGGCGTCCTCACGGCGGTCTTCACGGCGGTCTTCACGGCGTCCTCACGACGGTCTTCACGGCGGTCTTCACGGCGTGCTCACGGCGGTCTTCACGGCGTCCTCACGACGGTCTTCACGGCGGTCTTCACGGCGGTCTTCACTGCGGTATATGCTCTATGGGTGTGTTTTTTTATTTCTACTTTCATCATAGATATTGTCTTATCCTATCTGTTGATACTTTTTATCTGATCTTGAAGTGGGAGATAACATACAACAGACAGACGGCAAGTAGACCCCACAACAGACAGATAGCAAGTGAACCCCACAACAGACAGATAGCAAGTGAACCCCACAACATACAGATAGCAAGTGTGGATAGCTCACAACATACAGATAGCAAGTGAATCTCACAACAGACAGATAGCAAGTGGATCTCACAACAGACAGATAGCAAGTGGATCTCACAACAGACAGATAGCAAGTGAATCTCACAACATACAGATAGCAAGTGAATCTCACAACAGACAGATAGCAAGTGAATCTCACAACATACAGATAGCAAGTGGATCTCACAACATACAGATAGCAAGTGGATCTCACAACAGACAGATAGCAAGTGGATCTCACAACAGACAGATAGCAAGTGGATCTCACAACAGACAGATAGCAAGTGGATCTCACAACAGACAGATAGCAAGTGGATCTCACAACAGACAGATAGCAAGTGGATCTCACAACAGACAGATAGCAAGTGGACCCACAACAGACAGACAGCAAATGGATCTCACAACAGACAGACAGCAAGTGGATCTCACAACAGACAGATAGCAAGTGGATCCCACAACAGACAGACAGCAAATGGACCCCTCCACACAGACAGCAAGTGGACCCCATAACACACAGACAGCAAGTGGATCCCACAACAAACAGACAGCAAGTGAACCCCTACAATAGATAGACAGCAAGTGGAACCCACAACAGACAAACAGCAAATGGACCCCACAACACACAGACAGCAAGTGGACCCCACAACAGACAGACGGCAAGTGAACTCTACATGGCATAATGTAGACAGACATTCACCAATGTCCTGTCATGAACATTTATCACAGACAGCATTTCACGTGGATTAATATCTAAACATAAATCTACGAACTTTCACTTTTGACCATGTCAAATGGACCTTTTTTTAAGTAATTACAAGGACACAACACACAGAATGTCAGCAAGTTTTTACCCCACAGTAAACTATCAGTTAACCCCACAACACACAGACAGCAAGTTACCCTTTTGACCATTATACACAGATAGAACTCTTTTCTGGACCCATACAACTTTTTTCCTGGGTTTGGTTTACAGCAATAATTATCGTAACCTTTTTTGTTGGCATGATAACGACACCAGACAGTGGACCTCATTACTTCAGACAGTATCATGTACTTTTCATAATCATTAACGATTACCAGCGTCTGATTACCCTCAATATGTGTATCATTATCGATTACCCTACACATGATTATTTCAAGTTTTAACGATAAACCTGTTATCTTCAATGCTGTTCATTATCGATTACAACACAGATTAATTTTCATATGCTTTTTCATTATCGACTTACCTACAAGCAGTGATTTTTCAGTATGTTATCAAATCGATTACCTACAGTGAATATTTCAGTTTGTAAACTTATTACAAGATTAAGTTTGCCTACATGTAAAAACTTCAGTATGTGTATCATTAACGATTACCTACGCCTTGATTACCTTCAGTATGTTTTCATTAACGATTACCTACGTCTGATTACCTTCAGCGATCATTAACGATTACCTACGCCTGATTACCTTCAATGTATCTATGATTAATGATTACCTATGCCTGATTACGCCTTCATGAATGTGTATCATTAACGATTACCTACGCCTGATTACCTTCAGTGTGTGTATCATTAATGATTACCTACGTCTGATTACCTTCAGTATGTATATCATTAACGATTATCTACGCCTGATTAGCCTTCAGTATGTGTATCATTAACGATTCCTACGCCTGATTATCTTCAGTATGTATCATTAACGATTACCTACACCTGATTACCTTCAGTATGTGTATCATTAACGATTACCTACGCCTGATTATGTTCAGTATGTGTATCATTAACGATTACCTACACCTGATTATCTTCAGTATGTGTATCATTAACGATTACCTACGCCTGATTAGCTTCAGTATGTGTATCATTAACGATTACCTACGCCTGATTACCTTCAGTATGTACCATTAACTTACCTACGCCTGATTACCTTCAGTATGTGTATCATTAACAGTTATCTACGCCTGATTATCTGGGTAAATTATCATTAACGCCTGATTACCTCAGTATGAAGTATCATTCCATTTTACCTACGCCTGATTACTTTCTCTAGTTCTTAATGATTTCAATTCAGTATGTCATCATTCATTTTTTTCTACGCCTGATCAATCCTTCAGTTATGTGCTACATTAACGATTCCTACAAAGATCGCTTCAGTATGTCAATGCCATTAACGATTCCTACACCTAGATTACCTTCACTTTTGTTACGTTCATTAACGATTACCTACGTTTGATTATTTTCAGTATGTGTACCATTAACGATTACCTAACGCCTGATTATCTTCAGTATGTGTATCATTAACGATTACCTGCGTCTGATTAGCTTCAGTAAATGTATCCTTAACCTAAGCTGCCTGATTACCTTCAATAAATATATCATTAACCTTCACAATCCTCATTACCTTCAGTAAATGAATCATTAACAGTTACCTGCATGCTTGAGTACCTTCAGTAAATGTGTCATTAACGCCTGATTACATCAGTAGATCTGATTAACCTTCACTGCCTGATTACTTTCTTTCAATTCCAGTTACAGTAATTTTTTCTGGCCCTCCTGTCAATCCAGCAATTAATGGGTATCATTATTCAAATCCAGCAAAGGTAAAGCTGGCATGCAAATCAATCAAATTACCACCTTCATATGCCTGGACTCTATTACGTTCATCGCTGAGGATATAAAATTGTTTCAGTACCTCTACTTTTGATTACGTTCATCGCTGAGGATATAACTTACGTTTTAATTATTTTCAATAAATGCATCATTAACCTTTAATGTGCCTGATTATCTTCAGTATATGTATCATTAACTTACCTGCGTCTGATTACCTTCAGTCAAATGCATCCTTAACCTTAGCCCTGATTACCTTCAATAAATGTATCATTAACCTTCACAATCCTCCTGATTACTTTCAGTAAATGAATCATTAACCTTACCTTCAGTACCTTCAGTCAATGTATCATTAACCTTCACCTGCCCCTCATTACTTTCAGTAAATGTATCATTAACCTTCACCTGCCCCTCATTACTTTCAGTAAATGTATCATTAACCTTCACCTGGCCCTCATTACCTTCAGTAAATGTATCATTAACCTTCACCTGGCCACTCATTACCTTCAGACAATGTATCATTAACCTTCATCTTCCACTGATTACCTTCAGTCAATGTGTATCATTAACCTTCACCTGGCCCTCATTACCTTCAGTAAATGTATCATTAACCTTCACCTGGCCCTCATTACCTTCAGTAAATGTATCATTAACCTTCACCTGCCCTGATTACCTTCAGTCAATGTATCATTAACCTTCACCTGCCACTGATTACCTCAGTAAATGTATCATTAACCTTCACCTGCCACTGATTACCTTCAGTCAATGTTCATTAACCTTCACCTGCCACTGATTACCTTCAGTCAATGTATCATTAACCTTCACCTGCCACTGATTACCCTCAGTAAATGTATCACTAACCTTTACATGTGCATAATTACCATTAGTAAACGTATCATGAACTTTTACCTGCCCCTGATTACGTTCAGTAAATGTATCATTAACCTTTGCATGTGCATGATTACCTTCAGTAAATGTATCATTAACCTTTATCTGCGCCTGATTACCTTCCTCAAAATGTATCGTTAGGCTTTATCTCCGCCTGAGTACCTTCAATAGACGTATTATTAACCTTCATCTGTGCCAGATTACTTTTACCAGCGCCTGAAGATGTATCATTCACCTTCAATAGATGTATCAGCAGTGCCTGATAACCTTCAAAAGATGTATCATTAAACTTTGCCAGTCCCTGGTTGCCTTCAATAGGTGTATCATTAACCTTTACCAGTGCGTGATATACCTTTAGTATCATTAACTTTTACCGTCACCTGATTAAGTAAAGCAAAGTTCCTTCAAGGCCCTTAAGACCTATAGAGCCGGAGGTTATCCCAGTTTCTGTAGCGTGAAGCGGAACAAGTGACAATAATCACCTCAGCCAGGACGCTAGTCTGGCGCAGGTTTTACTCTAAGCTAGTGCTTGTACTCATTTACACCTGGGTAGAGTGAGGAAAATGCGTGTTAAGTGTCTTTCCCAAGGTACAGAGCGTCGAACCTGGCTTTGCTAGATTCGAACTCGGGACCTCATGATCCCCAGTCCGACAGCCCAACCGCTCGGCCGCCGACGCCACACCTTCACCTGATTACCTTCAGCAAATGTATCATCAAATTTCACCTGTGCCACATTTCTTTCATTAGATGTGTCATTAACCTTTACCTGTGCCTCAATACCTTCGATAGATATATCCTTCATTTTTACCAGTGTCTTGCTTTCAATAGATGTATCATTAACTTTTTCACCAGTGCCTGTTACCTTCAATAGATTTATCATTAATTTTCACTTTCTTTTAGTGCCTGATTACCTTCAATAGATTTATTAATTAACTTTCACCAGTGTCTGATTACCTTCAATAAATTTATCAATAACTTTCACCAATGTCTTGTTACCTTCAATAGATTTATCATTAACTTTCACTAGTGTCTTGTTACCTTCAATCGATGTATCATTAACTTTCACTAGTGTCTTGTTACCTTCAATAGATTTATCATCGACCTTTACCTGTGCCTGATTACCCTTCATTTTTACCAGTATCTGATTGCTTTCAATAGATGTAACATTAACTAGTGCGCTTGTTACCTTCAATAGATTTATCATTAACTTTCACCAGTGTCTTGTTACCTTCAATAGATGTATCATTAACTTTCACTAGTGTCTTGTTACCTTCAATAGATGTATCATTAACTTTCACTAGTGTCTTGTTACCTTCAATAGATTTATCATTGATTTATCAGTTATTACCTTCAATTGTATCATTAACTTTCACCAGTGCTGATTACCTTCAATAGATGTATTATTAACTTTTACCCACTGCCCGATTACTTTCAATAGATTTAAACTTTCACCAGTATCTTGACTACCTTTAATAGATGTATCATCGACCTTAACTTACCTGATTACTCTCAACAGGTGTATTGTGTGTCGCGCCCAATTACCTTCAATAGATGTATCATCATCAAGGGTTCTTTTCATATGTCCAGTTGATCAACGACGAAGCTACCTTCAATAGATTATCTTTAATAGATAAGTCGTGAACAGTGATGCTTATTACCTTCAATAGATAGATCATTAACTTCATATGTGCCTAATCATCTTCAATGGATATATTATTAATTTCTACCAGCCAAATTACCTTCAATAGATTGATGTAACTGTCGCCATCATAGAGTACTTTCATCTATGTTCAGTCGATCAACGATAAAGCTTGATCTGTGCCTAATTAGCTTCAAGTGAGATCTAGCGTGAATATTTATATGCGCCTAAATACCTTCCGTTGATAGATTCATGAACATTGTATCATGCGTTCTTTAATTGTCCAGTTGATACTTTGAACATTTCCTATGCGCCTAATTATCTTCAGTAGATGTATCAACATTTCTATACCTCAAAATACTTCATTTGATAGATCGATGAAAACATATGTGTGCCTAATATCTTCAATAGATAGATATCGTGAACATGTGCATTGCTTTCATCTTCAGTTGATAGATCGTGAGCCATCATAGAGTGCCTAAACATCTTCAATCTGATGTTCAGTGGATCAACGATAAATACATATTGCCTTGCCTAATTCGAGCCATCATTAGAGTACTTCAGTGCAAACATCTGCTTGATAGATTTTATTTATATGAAAACATTGATGTGCATTGCCTAAACATCTTCAGTTGATAGATCGTGAACATTTCTATGTGCCTAAATTACCTTTAGTTGAATTGTGAACATTTCTATACCTAGATTTGATAGATCATGAAAACATTTATATTCGCCTAAACACCTTCAGTTGATAGATATATTTCAACATCTTCTATGATCATGAAAACTATGTAACATCTTCAGTTGATAGATCATGAAAACATTTATTCAATAAACATCTTCAGTTGATAGATTGAAACATATGGATAAACATCTTCAGTTGATAGATCAAAACATTGCGCCTTGATAATTCATGAAAACATATGTGCGCCTAAACATCTTCAGTTGATAGATTGTAAACATTTCTATTCGCCTAAATACCTCAAATATATCTTTGAAATTTGATAGATTCATGACCATGAATATTTCTATGTGCCTAAATTTCTTCAGTTGATAGATTGTGAATTTTTAAGATTTCTTTAGTTAAGATGTGTACATTTCTATGTGCTTAGATTTCTTTAGTTGATCTTCATAGATTGATAAATACCTTCAGTTGATAGATAGTGTACATTTCTGTGTGCTTAGATTTCTTTAGTTGATTGATTGTACCTATCTTCAGTTGATACACATTTCTATGTGCTTAGATGTCTTTAGTTGATAGATTGTGTACATTTCTATGTGCTTAGATTTCTTTAGTTGATAGATAGTGAAGATAGATATGTTCCCAAATACCTTCAGTTGATAGATAAGCAAATATACAACAAATATACACTGAAGTGAAACTTGAACAGAACATAAAGACAAATACAGACAATGATTACATACTTAAACCATACAACAACTTAACAGAAAGACGCATGAAGCCAAGGCATGCATACTGAAGCCATACCAGAGCAGAACATGATGACAAATACGAAATGACAGTGCAAATACCTGATCAGTTATGAGTCAGTAAGAACCTAGTCCACACTGGTACATCCAAACAACTGGCCTGTTTATAAAAATTGAAATTCTCCTCAACATCCCAGTCAACAACAACTGACACAATTTTGGGACATGAAGATCCTTGATCTCTTTATGAGAATTGAAACCATTGCAACACCCAGATCCCTTACATCCGTAGCAAAACTGAAATCGAAATGGAACATCCAGATCTCCTACCGACGTATAAGTACTAAATTTCTTTAAATATCCAGAAACACCTTAGATCCCCTATCCCCTTATAAAACATGAAACCACACTAGAACATTAGATCCCCTTCCCCTTATAAAACATGAAACCACACTAGAACATCCAGATCCATTTCCCCCTTATAAAACATGAAACCACACTAGAACATCCAGATCTTTCCCCTGATAAAACATGAAACCACACTAGATATGTCCCTCCCTTATAAAACATGAAAACCACACTTGATAGATCAGATCCCCTATCTATACAAACTGAAACCTTCTACATCTTCAGTTGATAGATCATGAAACATGAACATCCAGATCCCCATTTCAGTTATACAATCTGTAACACTGAACATCCAGATCCCCTATCCTATACAAACTGAAATAACACTAGAACATCCAGATCCCCTATCCCCTTGATACAAACTGAAATAACACTAGAACATCAGATTTCTTTCCCCTTGATAGATAGTGAAGATAATATGTTCATCCAGATCCCTTCTCCCCTTATTAAACTGAAATAACACTAGAACATCCAGATCCCTATCCCCTTGATACAACTGAAATGAAACTAGAACATCCAGAACCTTATAAAACTGAAAAACATAAAACAGAGATTTCTTTGAGATCCCCTATCCCCTATACAAACATTTAACACTAGAACATCCAGATCCCCTATCCCCTTATACAAACTGAAATAACACTTCTACATCCAGATTATCTTTACAAACTGAAATAACACTAGAACATCCAGATCCTGTTCCCAAATGAAATAACATGAACATAGATAAGCAAATACCTATCAGTTATGAACCACACTAGAACACTGGTACATCAATGATCGTTTAAAAAACTGAAACCACACTAGAACATTAAGATCAACCATCGTCTTTAAAAAAACTGAAACCACACTAGAAAATCAAGTTATGAAGGTGAAACATTAAGATCTATCCAACTGGTACACCAGAACATCCCTGGCCTGTTTATAAAGGTTGGAACGTCAAATCCCTATCTGATCAAAACTGAAACGACATTGGAACAACGTCCATATCTCCTATTTGCGTATAGAAATGAAACCACATTGGAACGTCCATATCTTCTATCTGCTTATCAAAATGAAACATCCACATTGGAACGTCCATATCTCCTATTTGCGTATCAAAACTGAAACGACATTGGAACGTCCATATCTCCTATTTGCGTATAGAAATGAAACCACATTGGAACGTCCATATCTCCTATTTGCGTATAGAAATGAAACCACACTGGAACGTCCAATCTTCTACCATAGAAATGAAACCACATTGGAACGTCCATATCTCTATTTGCGTATAGAAATGAAACCACATTGGAACGTCCATATCTCCTATTTGCGTATAGAAATGAAACCACATTGGAACGTCCATATCTCCTATTTGTGTATAGAAATGAAACCACATTGGAACGTCCATATCTTCTATTTGCGTATAGAAATGAAACCACATTGGAACGTCCATATCTTCTATCTGCGTATAAAAACTGAAACCACATTGGAACGTCCATATCTCCTATCTGCGTATAAAAACTGAAACCACACTGGAACGTCCATATCTCTATCTGCGTATGAAAACTGAAAACCAAAACACTGGAACGTCCATATCTCCTATTTGCGTATAAAAACTGAAAACCACACTGGAACGTCCATATCTCCTATTTGCGTATAGAAATGAAACCACATTGGAACGTCCATATCTCCTATCTGCGTATAAAAACTGAAACCACATAGAAATGTCCATATCTCCTATCTGCGTATAAAAACCGAAACCACATAGAAACGTCCATATCTCCTATAAAAACTGAAACCGCATAGAAACGTCCATATCTCCTATCTGCGTATAAAAACTGAAACCACATAGAAACGTGCATATCTCCTATCTGCGTATAAAAACTGAAACCACATAGAAACGTGCATATCTCCTATCTGCGTATAAAAACTGAAACCACATAGAAACGTCCATATCTCCTATCTGCGTATAAAAACTGAAACCACATAGAAATGTCCATATCTCCTATCTGCGTATTAGAACTGAAACCACACTGGAACATCCATATCTATCTGATCTGCGTATAGAAATGAAACCACATTGGAACGTCCATATCTGCTATCTGCGTATAGAAATGAAACCACATTGGAACGTCCATATCTCCTATTTGCGTATAGAAACTGAAACCACATAGAAACGTCCATATCTCCTATTTGCGTACAGAAACTGAAACCACATAGAAACGTCCATATCTCCTATTTGCGTATAGAAACTGAAACCACATAGAAACGTCCATATCTCCTATCTCCCATCTCCTCCCATAAAACAAGTACGTTACAGAAACACCAAGAGAAAAAACACAACGCCAAATCTTTGGAAAGGTAGGCAGTCCACTGGGACTAAGTATGAAGCATTCCAGTGAAAGCCGAAAAGAAGCTGGCGTGTCAACGCTTCTATTCTCACCAAGACAAACACAAATCTGGAGACGTAATACGTGCAAACAATATTCGAAGAGGAAAAATATGGATCAGATAGCCGAAATGTGGTCATACAACCTAGCAGTTTTGGGTCTCTGTGAAGCAAGATGGACTGAGGAAGGACAACTTCGTCTCACCACAGAAGAACTTCTCATTTACTCCTGACACCAATAGGAAGGTTCCTTCCACACTAAGGATGTTGGTATAATTGTTTCACCAGCATCAGCTAAATCGATGTTAGAATGGAATGCGATATCCTCCAGAATATTCACTGCCAGATTCTTCACATAAACAGTTGCAAGATGTGACAAATCAAAAAAGCAAAAGAAAAGATGTCTTGATCCTGGTGAGCGACCTAAATGCTAAAATCAGAAGCGACAACATTGGCAGAGAGCATCGTTTATGCAAACAAGGTCTGGGAGTACGGAATGAAAATGGAGAATTATTTAGTGACCTTTGCATGTTCAATAGAGTTGTGATTGGGGGAAAGCATCTTCCTGCATAAAAGAGTACACAAGGTTACCTGGTGTCTCCAGATCATCAGACCGAGAATCGAATTGATCACATCTGCATTGGCAGTAGGTTTAGAAGATCCATGCTAGATGTTCCCGAAACAAGAGAGGTGCAGACGTTGGCTCTGATCATCATCTACTAGTAGAGACCTTTGAATGAAGTTAGATAACTACAAAATGAAATTTGATAAAACTGGCTTTAAATGCAACACTGAGCTATTGAAAGACCCACAGACTAAGAAAGTGTTACAATACAACTGAAAAACCATTACGCACCCTTAACAAACCTCATCCAAGATGTCTAATCTGTAGAACAGGCATGGGAACATATAAAAAACGGCCTGGGGAAACCCCTTGCAATGAAATACTGGGCAAGAAAACAAGACAATGCAAGGACTGGATAACATTAGAAATAATGCAAAAGATAAAAATTAGAAAGGACTTAAAATCAAAGGTAAACAAAAGCAAGACAAGACCATCAGAAACTAAAACACAGGAAGAATATTATATGGCTCATAATGAAGTAAGAAAAATCGGAAGCAGGACAAGAAGGAACACCAAGAAAAAATTGCACAGCAAGCGGAAGCAGCAGCAGGTCAAAAGAATATGCAAGAACTGCACGACGTCATACGAAAACTTGTGGGACAAGGCGTACTTTGAGCAACCACTTCAAAACAAAGAAGGCAAAATATCAATTAACTCAAAAAAATCAACAGCACAGTTGGAAAGAGCTCCTCAACCGTCTTGCACCCAATGATCCTCAAGATATCCCCCAGCAGAGGCAGTGTTGGAAATCAATGCAGATCCACCATCAAAAAGAGAAATCCTAAAAGTGGTAGCAAAACTTAAAAATAACAAAGCACTGGACCAGATAGTATACCTCCTGAAGCAGTAAAGGCAGCCAGCGGAACAACCGTAGACATGCTCCATAAACTGTATCACAAAATCTGGGAAACAGAAGAAAGTCCCAAAGACTGGAAACATGGCTATATTTCAAAAAATATTTTTTTTCAAAAAGGAAACTTTAGGGATTGCAAGAACTGGCAAGGTATGACCCCTCTATCCATACCTGGAAAAGTCTTCAATGGAATGTTATTAGAAAGGATGGGGGGGGAAAAAGATTGATTGACGTCTCAGAGAAGAACAGGGCAGGATTCAGACATGACCGTTCATGCACAAATCACATATGCACCTCACATATTATAATTGAACAATTAATCGAATGGAATTCCTCACTTTATATTAACTTCATCGAAATGGAAAAATAGAAAAACATTTGATAGTGTAGACCGCACAACAATGTGGAAACTACTCAAATATCATGGAATCCTATCCAAATTAGTCAGTTTACTACAGTCAACATGTGATTCTTCAACATGCCAAGTCATTGACAATAAAACACTCGTAAAACCTTTCGATATACTAACTGGAGTCAAGCAAGGCTGTATAGTATCACTATTCAATTCTTGATGAATTGGATAATGTCAAAAACAACAACGGGACACAGAACAGGAATTCAATCATCTCTGACTCATCAACTGGAAGATATTGATTTTGCCGATGATGTAGCACTTCTCTCTCATCGACATAATGATTTCGACGAAAAAAACAAACAGAATGGCCAAGGAAGCAGCAAAACTGGTAATTAATATAAACAAAAGGAAAACTAAAGTTCTCAGAATTAATAACTTGAATAATAACAACATCGCACTTGATGGAATGGAATTGGAAGATGTCGGCCAGTTCAGATATTTGGGCAGTGTCGTCATAAGCAAAACAAGAGGGACAGACCAGAATATCAGCGCCAGAATTGGGAAGGCTACAATAGCATTTAGGACTTCACAGACCGAATCCTTAAAAATAAAAATCCGTATTTTCAACACAAACATAAAATCAGTTCTCTGCTGTGAAACATGGCGCACTACTAAAACATCGACAAGAAAACTTCAAACATTTATTTACAGATGCTTGAGGCAAATTCTACACATGAAATGGTTTATATAAAAATACAAACGAAGAACTTTGGGAAAAGGTTCATCAAAAATCGATAGAAGTACAAATTAAGAGAAGGAAATGGGGATGGCTTGAAAACATCTTTAGAAAATCATCAGAAAACATAACGCGTCAGGTCTCAAAATGGAATCCACAAGGGAAGAGAGCTCGAGGGGGAGACCAAAGACAACATGGAGAAGGTCAACCTTGCAGGAAGCTCGGCACCTGGGCCTTTCCTGGAGCGAGACAGAGATGGTGGCACAGGACATAATGAAGTGGAGAGACGTCATTGACGACATATGCCCCACCCGGGGTACAAGGGTATAAGACAAGTAAGCAATCATAAGCTTATAAAAACTGAAACCACATTGGAACAGCCAAATGTCCTATCTGCTTATATAAACTGAAACCACATTGGAACATCCAAATCTCCTGCCTGCTTATAAAACCTAAAACCACATTGGAACATCCAAATCACCTATCTCCTTATAAAAGCTGAAACCGCATTCAAATATCCATATCTCCTATCTCCTTATAAAACCCTAAAACCACATTGGAACATCCAAATCACCTACCTGTTCATAAAAACTAAAACCACATTGGAACATCCAAATCACCTACCTGTTCATAAAAACTAAAAATCACATTGGAACATCCAAATCACCTACCTGTTTATAAAAACTAAAACCACAGTGGAACATCCAAATCACCTACCTGTTCATAAAAACTAAAACCACATTGGAACATCAAATCACCTACCTGTTTATAAAAACTGAAACCACATTGGAACATTCAAATCACCTACCTGTTCATAAAACTGAAACCACATTGGAACATTCAAATCACCTACCTGTTTATAAAAACTAAAACCACAGTGAACATCCAAATCCCCTATCTGCTTATAAAAACTGAAACCACATTGGAACATTCAAATCACCCATCTACTTATAAAAACTGAAACCACATTTGAACATTGAAAATCACGTATCTACTTATAAAAACTGAAACCACATTGGGACATTCAAATCACCTATTTACTTATAAAAACTGAAACCGCATTGGGACATTCAAATCACCAATCTACTTATAAAACCTGAAACCACATTGGAACATTCAAATCACCAATCTACTTATAAAACCTGAAACCACATTAGAACATTCAAATCATCAATCTACTTGTAAAAACTGAAACCACATTGGAACATTCAAATCATCAATCTAATAAAAACTGAAACCACATTAAAATATTCAAATCAGCTATCTGTTTATAAAAACTGAAACCACATTAGAACATTCAAATCAGCTATCTGTTTATAAAAACTGAAACCACATTAGAACATTCAAATCAGCTATCTGTTTATAAAAAACTGAAACCACATTAGAACATTCAAATCAGCTATCTGTTTATAAAAACTGAAATCACATTGGAACATTCAAATCAGCTATCTGTTTATAAAAACTGAAATCACATTGGAACATTCAAATCAGCTATCTGTTTATAAAAACTGAAATCACATTCGAACATTCAAATCAGCTATCTGTTTATAAAAACTGAAATCACATTGGAACATTCAAATCAGCTATCTGTTTATAAAAAACTGAAATCACATTGGAACATTCAAATCAGCTATCTGTTTATAAAAAACTGAAATCACATTGGAACATTCAAATCAGCTATCTGTTTATAAAAACTGAAATCACAT
>JAXRKP010000626.1:195000-222500 GCA_037039925.1 Doris montereyensis | reverse complement strand
CCACCCATTTGCTATGGAAACGGCGGCCATCTTGGATTTTGTCCCCAAATTTCACCAAGTTCAATATCGATAAACTTTTTCAGTTTTAAAAACTTTTCTTTCAAACTTGGTACACACCTTTATGATGCAATATCTAAATTTGATCAGATCAGATTTCTTTCAAAATAACATATGAGAACAACAAAGACATACAAAAATATTGTGCGAAGAATTCAATTTTTCAAAACTATAATACATATAAAAAAAGGCATCAAGTGATTTGTTTGTTTTCCCCCACTCATCATTCAAATCAAATTTCATGAAGATACGTTCAGTTATTTAGAAAAAAAAAAGTAGATAGGAAATAATGAACAAAAAAGACATTTTGAGAAAATCGTATTTTTGTCTAATTTTCTAGTATTTGAAAATATGTTCTCCCCATAGACCTAAGAAAAGAGTAGAATAACACTGTGAAACATCATTAAACCTTAAGAGAGAACTACTTCTCATTGACACTGTTTCAAATGGTGCCTTTGATAATTGGTGCGCTGAGGAGTATGCCCTGTGTTCTCCGAGTGATCTAAAACAATATTCATAATAGGTCCTCAAATAAGTTTGTCTTGGATAGCGTTTATTGTGACGATCAAAATGAGTACCAACTTGCCATACTTTAGATAACATGTCTGGTTTTTATCGTATAATAGCTGTGTTGAAAGATAGGCCAGTATCGTTTCTAAAACAAATCCTAGAAATTCAAAGAATCGATACTGAGCTTCTTTTATGATATCATTATGGCGGGGAATGAACTGCTCTATCCACTAGTATGATAGACTAGATTTGTCCCGTTTTCGTCAAAATGGCATTCCCAACCCCCCCTCTCCCCCCCTCCCCCCCCTTTAAGTTGAAGGGCGTTTTTATCGACCTTAGTGGTCTGCATGGCTCGTGGCGAGACAGGAAATATGTGATATACGTTGGCGCCACATCGTATAGAGATGTGTATGCTATGAATGCCGCCTTGTACTGCACACGATGTAAAGTTGGGAATGGGAGCCAGTGCAGATCTTGGAGAGCAGTGGTGGTGTCATCCCTCTTATTTTTTTCAGTACAAAACGGGCAGCGTAGTTCTAGAGCTTTTGAACTCGGTTTAGTTCTCCAGTTGAAAGGCCGAAAAACAAGGAGTCGGCATAATCCAATTTACAAAGAATGTACTTCATGTTTATCTTCTTTCTTTCTTTCTTTCTGTGTCAGTTCCCATTCTACCGTCCGGTGTATGGGCCTTAGATGCCCGAAATTATCTTTGTCCAGGCTGCCCTGTCCTGTCAGTTTCTGTTTCCTTCCGTGAAAGTTAAATTTCTTTGCGTTAATGCCTCTTTTAGATCCTCTTCCCCACTCTTTCCGAGGTCTGCCCCCTGGTCCTTCACCTTGAGTTTTAGCACTGTATACTAATTTAGCTATTATATTGTCATTCATTCTGTTAACATACCCAAACCATCTCAGTTGACTCACTTCTATCCTAGCTTCTATACTATCTGCCTTGGCTTGATCCCCCACTGCCGTATCTCTGACTTTGTCTCTTTTAGTCGTCCCTACCACTCCTCTTAGATACCTCATTTCGGCTGCCTGTACTCTACTGTATTCCCCGCTGTCCAAGGTCCAGGCCCCACTGCCAAAGACGAGAGCAGGACAATAAACTGTGTTGCACACTGCCATTTTGGCCTTTGTTGACAATTCTTGCCTACCTACAAATGCTCTTTCCAGATGGTCATATACTGCACTTGCCTTTGACTCTCTGGCTGATCTCTTCCCCCAGCTTTCCCTCCGAGTCAATCACTACTCCTACGTAATTGTAGCTCTCAACCTGTTCCAAACTCTCCTGCCTAATTTAAGATTTTGTGTTGTAGCTTCCCTAGTTACTAGCGTTGCTTTGGTTCTCTTTGCATTCGCTCCCCCTCTTTTATTTAATTCATTATTCATTATGTTGATATTCGACTGGAGGTCCCTTTCCGACCCCCCAAACAGAACTAAATCATCAGCAAATGAAAGCATCGACACATTTACTGGTCAGAGCCTCCACATACCTATATTCACTTTCCCCATGTCTGAGGATCCCCCCCCCCCGCGACCGAATCCACAAATGTGATAAACAAAAGAGGACTTAGATTACAACCCTATCTTACTCCTATATCTACATTGAATTCCTCAGATACATTTCCAGCCACTCTCACTGCACATGCCGGTTCATTGTAAAAACCCTTAATGGCTTCTATTAAATTTTGCTCAACGTTGTGCTCTTTCAAGGAATGCCACAGTTCGTCCCCCTCCTCCACAGTGTCAAATGCCCCCTCTAAGTCAACAAAACACAGGTGCAAGTCAATGTTTCTCTCAAGGAACTTTTCTATCATTTGTCTAATTGTAAATATGTGGTCTTGCACACCTCTCCCGGTCCAAATCCACTCCGGTGTTCCCCAATCCGATCCTCCACTCTCTTCCACAGACTCAACTCCAGAATCCCGGCATACACCTTTCCTGGTACGCTAAGTAGTGATATCCCTCTATAGTTTGAGCATTCCATGGTTGATCATTTCTTGTGTATTGGCACTACCGTTCCCTCCCTCCAGTCGTCTGGCACTTGCCTGGACTTCCATGCTTGTTGATGCACTGCATCTAGTAGTTTGTCTGCCTGTCCCTTGGTTATGAAATCATTTCTGGATAAACTTGATCTGCTCCTGGGGCTTTTCTTAATTTCACTTTTCTCATAGCTGTCCGAAGTTCTTCCATTGAGACATCTACATCTTCAGCTGTCTCAACTCCATTACACTACCTGTTACTCTTAACAATTGATCTGTACTTCATTTCATATGTTCCGGAGGGACTATGCAATTGTTGAAAATACTTTCTCCACGTTTCCATGATTTCATTGTCTCCCCTCATTATTTCTCCTTTGGCGTTTTTAATTTGTCGTATTGGGCATGTTTTGGTCTTTCTCATGCTCTTCATTGCTCCCCAGAATAGCTTTTGATTTCCTTGATAGCTTTCTTGAAGTCCCTGTCCAAGCTCTTCCCACTGTTCCTGTTTTGCTTACCTAACTTCCTGTTTACGATAGTTCTTTTACTCACGTATTCTATCCTATCCTCTGGTCTCTTCGTTTGCAAGTATTTCTTCCAGGCATCTTTCTTTTTCTTTGATCTTAGTCTTGACATTCTCATTCCACCATGATGTCCTTTTCCCATCTCCTTTAACTTATTTCCCATCACAGACCTTTTCAGTACAACTGTGGAGTGTTTCTTTATACATTTGCCACTTTTCTTCTATTGTGCTATCCTTCAGATCCATCTGCCTTTCACTGATAGATCTTTTTATCCTGGATTGGTACATCTGTTTTAATATTGGTTTATTTAGTTCTTCTATTTTGAGTTTAGTATATCTTTCTCTTTCCCTTCCCGCCTGTCTTCCTCGGTTAATAATCTCATTTTGGCCATCACTAGGTGATGATCACTAAATATTTCTGCTCCTCTGCCCACTCCAGCATCCACTGCACTGTAAAAAGGGAGCTGCTAACTATTATGCAGTCCATGACTGATCTGCCACACCTGTCTTCATACACCCCTGTGCACCTGTTGATATCCCTATGAGAAAAAAAATGTGTTAGCTATCCTCATGTTATTCTTTAGGCAAATATATATTAGTATGTCTCCATTTGGAGAAGTTGTTGTCTCTCCTTCTTTACCTATTACTCCTCCTGGTGTTTCCACACTATTGCCCACTCCAGCGCCCAAATCTCCCACAACCATCAATTCCCGTTTGGGTCCAAGATTCTCCACAGCCATTTGCAAATCATTTTCGAAGACATCCCTTTCTTCCCTGGCGGCATCCCGCCTGGTCCACAAGCCACCAATAACCTAATTTCTCTTCCTTTGGTCTAACATTCACCTCCAATGGCCGTGAGCCTACAAATCTCCAACCCTCCAGTAGCACCTCCTGCCTTTTATGCATCAGAAGGCCCCCTCCCCATCCAGCTCCATCCCCGACATCCACTCCCGAGAAGACCAAAGTATGACCTGGCCCCCACATTCTCCATTCCCTGTCCCCCTCTCTTTGTTTCGGTAATAGCCAAAATGTCTTCCTTGAATTTTTCCATTTCTTCAGCTAATTCTAGCTTTTTTATCGTCTGCCATTTGCAAAGTGAATAGAGACGATTTCCAACCAGCTAAAGCGCTGTACAAGTGCGAATTATTAATATTGTTATTATCACTTTTATTATCGTTATTATCTGCATTATTATTTTATTATTGTTATCATCATCGCCATCCTCATCATCAGCATCCTCATCATTATCATAATTATTATTAGTAGTAGTAGTATTATGATTATTATTATTATTATTATTATTATTAGTAGTAGTAGTAGTAGTAGTAGTAGTAGTATTAGTAGTAGTAGTAGTAGTAGTAGTAGTAGTTGTAGTAGTAGTAGTAGTAGTAGTAGTAGTAGTAGTAGTAGTAGTAGTAGTAGTAGTAGTAGTAGTAGTAGTAGTAGTAGTAGTAGTAGTAGTAGTAGTAGTAGTAGTAGTAGTAGTAGTAGTAGTAGTAGTAGTAGTAGTATCCTTATCATATCATTATTACTGTTATTATTATTATCATTAATATTATTATTATTACTGTTATTATTATTATTATTATCATTATTATAGTTATTATTACTATTATCATTATCCTTATCATTATCATTATTATTTTATTTTTATTTTTTATTATATATTTTTATCATGTGGATGACATTGAGGTCAAACAGGCTGACCTTGTCATAGACTCCAGATAACATCATCGTGGCTGAATACATGATTAATATTTCACTTTTGAGAAAAATAGAATGCTTGTGTATCATATTTTGTCTTGTGAAAAAAAAAACTTTCGCTCACACACAAGCACAAACAGGTTTTTTTAATCTCTTTATATAATATCAGCTTATTAGCAACACTTTCATGGAAATCATGACAATCAGGAGTAACAAAGGTTTAATGACACCTTATGATATCCCCCTCCCGTTTTGATTAGTACAGAGTGTTGCTTTCATGAGCATTGTGATTAGTCCACTACATTTTGGTAATGAGTATCGTGATGTTAGCCAGTTCCATCAGTATCAGTATCGTTAAGTAATGGAATACCGTGAGGTCACCCAGTTCCATCAGTATCGGTATCGTTAAGTAATGGAATATCGTGACGTAACACTCTTACCGCGACAGATCGACCGAGGAGGCTATGGAGGCCGCTGATCAGGGATGACTGGGGAGGAAGAGGGTGTCGTTGAACAGGTTGCCGTTGTGGGAGTGGTACGAACCCAGGCTGCCAGCGCTGCAGTCGATGAAACATGAAATGCAAGTACAGAGTTAATAATGTATTGCAAAATTGATTTCTTTTCTTTTTTTTTTTAATAAAGAGGCGTGGTAATGTAAAATGGCATTGAAGCAAAATTAGTATAAATATATCATTATAATATTTAGAATCAGAATTACAATTAGAATCCTTTATTTATATCTGAAAAGAGACATTTAGTTTGGTCATGGTGACATAACAACATGATGTATAGAAACGTATCGTTTTCTTATAAATAATATCTAATGTTATACAATAATAATAACAGTTTATTTATATAGCTCCTTCTACCGAAGTCTCAATGTGCTCTACAATCACTGGATTTTGATTTGATTTGATTTGATTTGATTTACCCACATCCACAATGACAATGGCTAACTTATGACAATCAGGAACAATTCTAGTTTGTAATGAGTGATGATTTGTTATGCCAATTATGATCTCTACAAGGGTATCTAAACGTTGCAGTAAAAGACGTGTAGGTATGGGGTCAAATACACAAAATTTGGGTGGGGATGACAAAATGATATTTCTCATTTTGGATGCTGTGACATCCCTGAAAATGTTAAAGGCTTGACCTTTAAAACTAATATCTTTATCTAAAGGGCCAGACATGTTGTTATCATTGCAGTTGTCTACATCGTTTCTCATAATGGACACTTTGTTTATAACCTATTCACCAAAAGTATTAGGGGTTTTATTTACAGAAATGTTGCTTGGAAGAGCAGATATTTTATTAAAACGTGTCTTTGAGTTTTAACTTTGAGCAATGTTCTCGTTAAAGTAGGGTTTTTTTTCTTTCTGTTAGCATAGCATCTTTTACTTGTCTGATGTGAAATGTGTAGATGTCCCGATGAACTTCAAGACGCATTTTATTTCCGCTTCCTCTCTGCTATCCGTCGGTGTTATTTGGCTTTTTTGATTTTGGCAGTAAGCAATGGTGCAGAGCGGCGATTGTTGACTTTTCTCGTGCGAATTGGAGCCTGCTTTTCACGTGCTTCCGAAACCGAAAGTAGTCGGTTGTAATTGTTGGCCACATCGTTGGTGGTAATGTGGTTTTGAAACTGATTTTTTAATTGTGTCGTTGAATTTCGATATGTTGATGTTTTTGATGTTTCTCGATGTTACAGTTCTTTTGCAGATCGATGGTTGTGGAATGTTTATCTCAAAAGTGATGACAATATGGTCAAATAGTAACGTGTCTACCTATCTCAATGTTTTTGTTCGATGTTGCATCGTTAGTGACAAGTCAGTCTAATATGTTCTCTTTTATGCGTTGGTGTCTTTATATATATTGATGTAGGTGGCTGTTAAAGATTTGGTCGCCGAATGAAAATAAAAGGTTAAAATCGCCGAGTATGATGACTCTGTTGCATTTGTATCTGTGAGTGTTGACTAGATCGGCTGGTTCTTAGATGAGAGTGTTATGTGTGCTGGCGTTGCACTTCGATGGTGGTGGGTGATAAAGACATAGAAACCTGGAATTGAAATCATTCACGTTGGTACATTCTATTCAATCAAAACTATCAATCATATGTTCTACTTTTACGTTGATCTCCTCGTTCTAGACAATGCATGTACCTCCCCAACGTCTTGAGTTTCTACAATAAGAAAAGATTTTGAATCCAGGATGATGGTGTTATTTCTCTTGATGTGGCTTGGTCATTGTTTGCACACAGTCACGTTTCAGTGATAAAAGTAATACGTTGATGTGACTTGGTCACTGTGTTCACACAGTCACGTTTCAGTGATAAAAGTAATACGTTGATTGGAGTTGGTCACTGTTTTCACACAGCCACGTTTCAGTGATAAAAGTAATACGTTGATGTGACTTGGTCACTGTGTTAACACAGTCACGTTTCAGTGATAAAAGTAATACGCTGATGTGACTTGCTCACTGTTTTCACACATTCACGTTTCAGGGATAAAAGTAATACGTTGATGTGACTTGCTCACTGTTTTCATGTAGTCACATTTCAATGAAAAATCGTATCAGCGTTTATGTCCACTATAAAAATCGTTTATAATGGTGATCTGTTTTTCTGTTGGATTGAGCGTTCAAGTACATCATTTTTATATATTATTCCTTTACAGTTGGAGCATTGTTGGTGTAATATGTTGATTATATTTTCTTTATTTACTCCTGGGGGAAGGGGGAGTGGTGTGTTGTTATTAAGATCTACATCCGCCTTCTCGTGCTGCCCCCCTCCCTCTGTCCACTTTTGACAGGTTTACAAACCAGTAGGCTTATTACACTTTCCGAGTGCATTGTTAAAGCTTTCGCATTACGATGGGTAGAGACTTTGACTTGGAGGTCTAAGGGTTAAAAAGTTCACGTACTGTGTGTTTTAAAAATTCACATGGGGTGCCGGTCAGGTGAGACATGGTGAGATTGACCACCGATTGACCACCGGGTCAGACCAAAAACAGTTCAAGCACAAGTACAGCCTGGTGATATTGACCACCGGTAGAAAACAGTTCACGCACAAGTACAGCCTGGTGTATTGACCACCGGTAGAAAACAGTTCAAGGATAAGCCTGGTGATATTGACCACCCGTAAAACAGTTCAAGGACAAGTACAGCCTGGTGATATTGACCACTGGTAGAAAACAGTTCAAGGACAAGGACAGCCTGGTGATATTGACCACCGGTAGAAAACAGTTCAAGCGCAGCCTGGTGATATTGACCACAGAAAGCAATAAAAATATCTCGTGATGAAAAGGAAAAACACCGGTTCTCACACAAGGAGGCACAGCACAAAATAAAAATACGTATTCCAGATTATAACGAATTCCGCTGATAAAAATCATAAGAAATAGCCTAGATGAAATAAGAATTAAAAATTGCACTAGTGGGTATGAATTTTATGAAAATCCGCATGGCAGGATGTGTAAAAATTAATGAATATTTAAAGAGCTGAAATGATTTCTTCTTTAATGCGCGAACATATTTTAACAATCCAATTAAGAGTGCGCAGACTAGACTTACATTTAGTTTATTTGAAATTTGCCCAGTCCACCATTGTGGAGATCTCAGCTATACTTACAGGTGACATTTGCAACACCTTACACGTCAATTAAATGTCAGTTATCTCCCTCCTCCCCCACCCCCACCCCATCCCGCCCCACATGAACCCAAAGAAGGGGAGAAAGCAAAATAGTCATTCTCGCAGATCAAACCCACTCCCAGAGAAGGGATACTAATGTAAACGTTTGTTATGAATGAGGCAAACGCCTGCACTCAAACTGCTGTCAAAACAACACGGGCGGACAGACGTAACAAAAGAATATGTTATCAAATTATAATCACACCATCAAAACGAACAGTACAGCGGAACATCAAATTTAAAAAAAACAATTACATAACACTTTCGTGTGTCGTTTTAGATTTTCATACAAAAATGTGTAGTATGGAGCACACTATGTGTGCGTGTGTATGTATGTGTGTATTTGTGTATGTGTGTATATACATGTGTGTGTGTGTGTGTTTGTCTACATAGATGTGAGAGTTTCTAAAGAGTAAACCTCATATTATAGTGAAGCAAAATTTCCCATCGTCGACAAAATGCTTTCTTAGTTTTAAACAATGTGATCAAATGGATGTTTTATTATTACACATCTAGAGTTATATTATCTTATGTTTCTCCATATGACAAACGAATAAAAAAGGTATTATGGCTTTTAAATGGACATGGTTGTCCTGACACCTGACTATCTAAGGAAAAAAACAACTCTATCAACCCGGCTTTTCGTTGCTCTTTTGTTGTTTTTTTGTGGTTTTGTTTTTGATTTGTTGTTGTTTTGTTGTTTGTTTGTCGTCATTTTCTTGTTTGTTTGTTGTTGTTGTTTGTTTGTCGCTGTTTTCTTGTTTGTTTGTTGCTGTTTTGTTGTTTGTTTGTTGTCGTTTTGTTGTTTGTTTGTTGTTGTTTTTTTGTTAGTTTGTTGTTGTTTTGTTGTTTGTTTGTTGTAGTTTTTTTGTTTGTTTGTTGTTGTTTTGTTGTTTGTTTGTTGTTTTGTTATTTTTTCTGTTGTTTTTTTTTGGGGGATTAGTGTGGGGGCGGGGTGGGGGGTTCTTAAAAGCTAAAACTAGTCAAACTATTATTCTATTAGAATATTTTAAACTGTATATAAGAACAACTAGATCTAGATCACCAGGCTGTCCAACACTGAAAATTTCATTCCCAAACATTGGTTGTCCCTGCATTTGTCTGTCCCCAGTACGGTAAGACCGTAAACCAAACTGCCAATAGAAATTAAACAAAGCAGAAATGGCACTGGAGAGTATTTAAAACTAAAACTAACTACTACGTTGCCTTTAAATCACTTATTTCCAAACCATCCTTGCTCACATTGCTACTCAAGAGTTCAGTTTGATAGTAGTTGTACGCAGAGAGCAAGAACAGGCGTTCAAGGTCACGGTTTGAACGATATGCAAATGAGAAGGTGTGGCGTTAACGTTGTTTAGGGATACACACAGATTCAGTCATTTCCGTTCTACAATACAACGAACAGCCGAAATGCTGAGAGACGTACGCGTGTGTGAAAAGTAGGTGAGTGGTGTTCCTGGCTTAACGTTCGAGACTTGTAATATCTTACTGCAAAAGAAGACAAAGAAGAAGAAGAAAAAGAAGAAGAAGAAGAAGAAGAAGAAGAAGAAGAAGAAGAAGAAGAAGAAGAAGAAGAAGAAGAAGAAGAAGAAGAAGAAGAAGAAGAAGAAGAAGAAGAAGAAGAAGAAGAAGAAGAAGAAGAAGAAGAAGAAGTAGAAGAAGAAGAAGAAGAAGAAGAAGAAGAAGAAGAAGAAGAAGAAGAAGAAGAAGAAGAGAAGAAGAAGAAGAAGAAGAAGAAGAAGAAGAAGAAGAAGAAGAAGAAGAAGAAGAAGAAGAAGAAGAAGAAGAAGAAGAAGAAGAAGAAGAAGAAGAAGAAGAAGAAGAAGAAGAAGAAAAGAAGAAGAAGAAGAAGAAGAAGAAAAGAAGAAGAAGAAGAAGAAGAAGACCAAGAAGAAGAAGAAGAAGAAGAAGAAGAAGAAGAAGAAGAAGAAGAAGAAGAAGAAGAAGAAGAAGAAGAAGAAGAAGAAGAAGAAGAAGAAGAAGAAGAAGAAGAAGAAGAAGAAGAAGAAAGAAGAAGAAGAAGAAGAAGAAGAAGAAGAAGAAGAAGAAGAAGAAGAAGAAGAAGAAGAAGAAGAAGAAGAAGAAGAAGAAGAAGAAGAAGAAGAAGAAGAAGAAGAAGAAGAAGAACAACAACAACAACAACAACAACTACAACAATCGAACTACCAACTACCCAAACAACAAACGAATAAAAAAAAACGAACGAATAAAAAAACGAAAGAACAGACGTACTAACGAAGGCCAATGTCATCCGTGTGGCCTAAGATCATTCGAAACGCAATTTTGAGATGACCTTCAAGGAAACGAGATCTGGTCTGATAGAAAGCCTTGCTAAATGACACTGGCAACGAAACGAGATCACAAAAGCAGACTTGCTGTCATCCCTTAGCCACTTGCCATGCATAGCTACACTTGCAACGCCAAACCAATTCCGTACATGAAAAGCATAATTGTTCATATTTCTTCCAAGTTATTAGCCACGTTGAGGGCCTGCGTCGGAGTCGGGGGGGGGGGGTGGGGGGGGAGGGGTGGGGGAGGGGTGGGTGAGGGGGGGAAATTGCTTTGCAAATGACAGAAATGTGATGTTGTTCTCTGATACCATTTTCTTTATAATTACTTGCACTTGTTGCCCTCAGTCCAAAGAATTTCATTTGGTTTCATTTGAGATTTGAGATTGACAGGCATGGCGTGTGCAAACGAATTGACTTTCTGTTAGGGACTCGTTTGCTTCTGTTGTTTTCTTTGTCTGTTTGTAGTTGCTGTCACTAATGGTGGTTGTTTTTTCTATGTCATCGAGGCTATTGCAGTTTGTTGTATTGTATGTGTTTTTGTATGTCATCGAGGCTATTGTAGTTTGTTGCATTGTATGTGTTCTTGTGTGTCATTGAGACTATTGTAGTTTGTTGTATTGTATGTGTTTTTGTGTGTCATTGAGACTATTGTAGTTTGTTACATTGTATGTGTTTTTGTGTGTCATTGAGACTATTGTAGTTTGTTACATTGTATGTGTTTTTGTGTGTCATTGAGACTATTGTAGTTTGTTACATTGTATGTGTTTTTGTGTGTCATTGAGACTATTGTAGTTTGTTGTATTGTATTTGTTTTTGTGTGTCATTGAGACTATTGTAGTTTGTTGTATTGTATGTGGTTTTGTGTGTCATCGAGGCTATTGTAGTTTAATGTATTTTATGTGTTTTTGTGTGTCATTGAGGCGGTTGTAGTTTGTTGCATTGTATGTGTTTTTGTGAGTCATCGAGGCTATTGTAGTTTATTGTATGTGTTTTTGTGTGTCATCGAGGCTATTGTAGTTTGTTACATTGTATGTGTTTTTGTGTGTCATTGAGGCTTTTGTAGTTTGTTACATTGTATGTGTTTGGGTGTGTCATTGAGGCTATTGTAGTAGTTTGTTGTATTGTATGTGTTTTTGTGTGTCATTGAGGCTATTGTAGTTTGTTGTATTGTATGTGTTTTTGTGTGTCATTGAGGCTATTGTACTTTGTTGCATTTTATGCGTTTTTGTGTATCATTGAGGCTATTGTAATTTGTTGTATTGTATGTGTTTTTTTGTATGTCATTGAGGCTATTGTAGTTTGTTACATTGTATGTGTTTTGTGTGTCATTGAGGCTATTGTAGTTTGTTACATTGTATGTGTTTTTGAATGTCATTGAGGCTATTGTAGTTTGTTGTATTGTATGTGTTTTTGTATGTCATTGAGGCTTTTGTAGTTTGTTACATTGTATGTGTTTTGTGTGTCATTGAGGCTATTGTAGTATGTTGCATTGTATGTGTTTTTGTATGTCATCAAGGCTATTGTAGTTTGTTGCATTGTATGTGTTTTGTATGTCATCAAAGCTATTGTAGTTTGTTTGTTGTTGATATTTGGTTCCACTTTTGTTTTGCTGTGGGTATTTCGTTTCTTTATTTGTTGTTCATATTTGGCTCTTTTTTATTTCTTTTAGGGTTCTTTCTCTTTGTTTATTGTTGATATTTGGCTCTTATTTTGATTTGTTTTGTTTTTGGATTTTAAAAAATTTGTGTGGGGGAGGTTTTTGCACAATGTGTTCTCTTGTCTGTTCTGTAAGTTGGGGAATTGCATTTTGTTTTCTTTGGGGGTGAAAGTTTTTCGTTGTTATCGTTTTGGGTTTTTTTTATTCTTCTTGACTTTGGTGTGAAGTTATCTGTGTTTCGTCGAGCATTGTAGCTTCATGTTGTATTCGTGTTTTTATTTTTATTGATTTCTCTTCTGGGTTTTCCCCCCTCAGTCCTTCTTCGTAGTGGATAATGAGGAAAGGTCGGTGTGTTCTTTTTAATTAGCTGCTCGCTATCTCAATTCTAATCTCGAGTGTTGTGTGAGCGTTGGTGGAAAATTGGCATGCCGTGAACAAAGTGAATCAAGCCATGAATTGATTGAAAACATGTGTAGACATAAGAAGAACAACACCAGCATTCGATAATGTGAGCGAAATAAGATAAAGAACCGCTATCGGAAATTGTGGGAGAGAAATAATTATTTTTTATTTCCTTACGCTGTACGTCGTTCAGGTGTTGCGGGGGAATCGGTAGTCCAGAGGCAAGGCGTCGGCCTCTCAACCAAAAGATAGTGGGTTCCAGCCCCGCCCAAGGTTGAAAGATTTTCTCGATTGTTTTCATGACTGTCTAATGGTCGTGGCGATAGCATGCCTACCGACAGGGGGACTCGGTAGTCCAGAGGCAAGTTGTCGGCCTCTCAACCAAAAGGTAGTGGGTTCGAGCCCGGTCAACGCTTGAACAATTTGTTCGAGTTTGTTTCGAGCAAAATCTTACTCCCTGGTCCAGGTAGGTAGATCGACACCTAGTCCCATCAAAGATAGATGATACAAAGGAGTTCCCGTGTGAAGATCACGACACTCTGTGCACGTCAAAGACCCCTTGGATTTTTTATAGGGCAGTGCGAGCAAAATTTAAAATCCTATCAAAAAATCTTGAGATCAGCTTAACTGTGGATGTGGGTTAAACCAAATCCTACCAAGATAAACCCGAAATTAGCTTAACTCTAGTTTATCTTGCTAGTGCATAGAGCAGTTCATTCCGGTCATAATTATATCATAAAAGAAGCTCAGTATCGATTCTTTGAATTTATAGGAATGTTTTAGAAACGACACAGGCATGTCTTTCAACACAGCTATTATACAATAAAAGGCAGAAATATTGTCTAAAATATGGCAAGTTGGTACCTAATTTGATCGTCGCAATAAACGCTACCCAACACAAACTTATTTGAGGATCTACTATGAATATTGTCCTAGATCGGTCGGAAGATACGAAACATATTCCACCCACCTATTATTAAAAGGCACCATCCTAAAATGTAAAAAGATGCTGGTGCACGTGAAACAGTGTCAATAAAAGGTAGTTGAGAGCCTTTCAATTTTTAGGATGTTTCAAAAGTATTATCCTACTATTTTTTTAGGTTTATGGGAGAAAAATGTATTCAAAGAACAGAAAATAAGAGAAAAATACGATTTTCTCAAAATGTCCTTTTTGTTCCTTATTTCCTATTTACTTTTTTTTATTTCTCAAAGTATCTTCATGAAATTTGGTATGGATGATAAGTGGGGGGGAAACACATCATCAGATGCTCTGTTTGATATGTATTATAGTTTTGGAAAATTTTATTTTTTTGTTCAATGTTTTTTAATATTTTTGGTTGTTCTCATATGCTATTTTCAATAATTAATAAAATCAAAACTTCCTAATTAAACAAAAATCCGATCCGATAAAATTTAGATATTGTATCACTAAGGTGTTTGCCAAGTTTTAAGAAAATTTATTGAAAAATGAAAAAGCCTATCGATATTGAACTTGGTGAAATTTAGGGGCAAAATCAAAGATGGCCGCCGTTTCCATGGCAACCGGAAGCGTCAGGCAAAAAACAACAACATATTTCAACTCAGTACACTATGGCCATTACACCTATACATCATTTAAATTGATAGCAACAAACGGAAAGGAAAGCCCATTACTCCAGACGTAAGGTATCGATCGATCAACAAGTAGGATCGTTGGTTCAAGCCCCGAAAGATTGAATGTTTTTTTCTCTCGAGGTTTTAGGGTAGAATTCACCCCCCCCCTCCCCCCTGATCCAGAGAGACGGGTGACTACCCCATCACATCGGAGATGGGCGATAAAAACGGAGGTCCCGTAAACTCAGTGGGGGGAGAGGGGGGGGCATGTGTTGTGACTCTGTACGTTATAAAACAGTGGTATGCATTTGTAGAGATCGTTTGTTGTCATGTAATCACTTGAGTATAGTAGTTCTTTTTTTGTGACTTTATCATAATGATGTTCCCTTAATGCTTTATCTTAGTAATAAACTACGTTAATTACCACCGCCATCATCATCATAATCTTCATCATCATCATCATCATCATCATCTTCATCATCCTTCATCATCGTCATGGTCATTATCATCATTATCATCATCATCATTATCATCATCATCATCATCATCATCATTATCATCATCATTATCATCATTATCATTATCATCATTATCGTCATCATCATCATCATTATCATCATCATCGTCATCATCATTATCATCATCATCATTATCATCATCATCATCATCATCATCATTATCATCATCATCATCATCATTATTATTATCATCATCATCGTCATCATCTTCATCATCATCATCCAGTATCACCCCACGGAGTGACTACAAGCACCCTGCTATATAAATCCTACAAATTCATATGCATGGAATAAATCTGTGTCTATGATGAGCATGTCTTTTTGTTCATGTCGGTGTGAACGCGTTTATGGAACATGCTCCATTATCATTGTATGTGTGCGTGTCTGTGTGTGTGTGTGGGGGGGTGGGTGTGCGTGTAACACTTGTGTGGGGGGGGGGGTGTGGTGTGTGTGTATGTATGTGTGGGTGTGTGTATGTGTGTGTGGGTGTGCGTGTCTGTGTGTGTATGGGGGGGTGTGGGGGTGTGCGTGTGTGTGTGTGTGTGCGTGCGTGTGTGCATGCGTGTGGGTGTGGGTGTGTGTGTGTGTGTGTGTGTGTAATAATTATTAATTATTTGTAATACCTATTATACATAACCGAAATAGCATGCAGTTTTCCTATACAGACAAATAATGTGGATTTCTCTTAATGTATTACGACATCTGAAATGGGGAGCTTTACGTCACTAGTTCAAATGTCTCAACCTGACTTCCTTCATGGAATTACAAGCATGCCTGGAGACAATGGCGGATAATGGTTTATCTTTATGATAATGATAAAGCTGTGTCTCTCGAACTTTGACTGTCGTCAGCACGGTGACCGCTGTACCAGGTTCGGATGATATCAAGTTCGATTGTCAGGTCGAATCAGTACCCGATACTGAGCTCACGTGGGCTTTTTTATTGTTATGACCAGAAATGGATGAATAAGATCTAGTAACAATAAAGAGGTTCGTGGATAGCAGCCAAAGCAATATTTTTTTCCAATCAATTGAAATACTGATTTGAACCTAAAGTTTATTCACTAAGAACCTAAAGCAGGCTACTTGAAATCTACATGCGAAATAATATGGAGGTCGTGTGTGCAGTGATTCCTGAGTTATAAGCGGTCAAGGTTAGAGACATTCAGCTTTATATATACCGCTATACTAAGAAATTACGATTACGCCATGTCTACTGATGACGTCTGCACTGTTTGTGCATTTGATGGAAGCGGAAGTTGGCGTGCGCATCACACAGCTGCAATGCTGCAAGTGTTATTGTGACGTCATGGCTTGGCATGACCGGAGGAGTGGATTTCCGTTAACTCTGTGAGGTGGATACGCTGGCCATATGCACGTTGTATGTAAGTGAGTGCTGATTAGTAGAACCTTTTTTCTTTGGCCATGTAATCAATTTATAATACACTGCTATTGATAATATAGTTAGATATTTGAAGAGAAGATGGATTGGATTTATAGTCCGTATCCCCGCAGCACAAGTGCAGGCTGACCGACTGTACATCATTAATCCTCCAGCAGGCCATTTCCTTCGCATTCCTTCTCAACTCCCTGAGGAGTATACAGTACAGTAGCCTGTTAGGCGTTTCGTAATGACACTCTATCATTCGCTACTCCTTCACGCCTGAGTTAAGTGAGGAAAGTAGAGTGAAGTGCCTTTCCTAGAGGATAATTTTGCGGGGGGGGGAGGGACCTGTGTCATCGTCACAACACTACGGGTTCGTTAATTACGTCTCTTACAACACCAATATTTCCATAGAAGAACACAATGTTAGTTTTGTGAACACGATGCATGACATGTTCACAACACAACCACCATTAGCCGCATGAGTCACACTGAACCTCATTGTAAATCCAACGTTTTGAGTTTTACTAGCTTTATTAATTGATTATAAAAAATTCACGGATGGTGATATAGATAGATAAGTAAATAGATAGATAGAAAGTATATGAATATATATATATAGATAGATAGATAGATAGATATATAGATAGATAGATAGATAGATAGATAGATAGATAGATAGATAGATAGATAGATAGATATATAGATATATAGATAGATAAATCGATAGATAGATAGATAGATAGATATATAGATATATAGATAGATAAATATATAGATAGACAGATAGATAGATATATAGATATATAGATAGATATATAGATAGATATAGATAGATATATATAGATAGATAGATAGATAGATAGATAGATAGATAGATAGATAGATAGATAGATAGATAGATAGATAGATAGATAGATAGATAGATAGATAAATAGATAGATAGATAGATAGATAGATAGATAGATAGATAGATAGATAGATAGATAGAATAGATAGATAGATAAATAGATAGATAGACAGATAGACAGATAGATAGATATATAGATAGATAGATAGATAGATATATAGATAGATTGATACATATATATAGATAGATAGATAAATAGATAGATAGATAGACATATATATATATATATATATATATATATATATATATATATATATATATATATATATATATATACATACATATATATATATATATATAGATAGATAGATAGATAGATAGATAGATAGATAGATAGATAGATAGATAGATAGATAGATAGATAATGATAGTAGATAGATAGAATAGATAGATAGATAGATAGATAGATCGATACACAGATAGATAAATAGATAGATAGATAGATAGATAGATAGATAAATAGATAGATAGATAGACATATATATAGATATATAGACAGATAGATATATAGATAGATAGACAGATGGATAGGTAGGTAGATAAATGATTGATTCATCAATTTGATTAATAAGAGACAGACCGGACACAACTTTCAAAACTCTGTGCTAGCAAGGCCCGAGATGCAACATTGGAGTTGACATGAATTCCATCTCTGGAGTCGGTAAAGGGGTTGTCTTTCTCTTTGTTTAGGGATGTTTGGTTTCCTGTTTCTCTCTCTCTCTTTTCGTTTACTCAACCATAATGCATAATAATATCCCTATTCTCATTTTGCGTTACCTGCTTTCTGTCACTTTCTCCACTATCTAAGGTTGTTATTTCACTATTGTAGAAAAAGTATTATGGTGCAATTAGGTTTTTTGTTTTAGTAAGGGGGAAATGGAGTTCTGTCAAGGTTCTTGGCGCCCATAGAGCCGGAGATTGTCCCGGTTTTTGGGAAAATTGAAGGGGTAATAATAATCAATTTCTGACAAGCGCTAGTCAGACGCAGGTTTTTCTTCCCAAGCTGTGCTGGTACCCAAGTTTTTTCAAGAAGCAAAACCTACCCCCCCCCTCCCTCTGATCCAGGAAGGGGGGGTCGATATCTAGTCCCATCGGAGACGGACGATAAAAGAGAGGGGTCTCGTATGCAGATCACAACACTTTGTTCACATTAAAGATCCCTTGGATGTTTACAGGATGGGCAGTCCAGGCAAAATTAAAAAATCCTACCAAGACACACCTCGATCACGTTAGTTCTGGATGTGGGTAACTTACATCGTCCATCGTACAGTCGACTCCAACCCAGGACCTCCTGATCGACGCCCGGCAGCCTAGCCACTCGACCAGTGACACCTGGCATGTATTTTCCAATAAACAGTAGCGTTAACTTCCAGTTTAGCTTTAGGTGTTACTAACGCTGTGAGGGTAAGCAAATGATTCTCATATTTATGAACTTGCTATGTACCCAGCAGTGCTTACAGTTTGTTTGATTTTTTAACCAGAAAGAAATATTTATTTCGTTTTTAATGAATACAAATTTAAAAAAACAATTTGTCCAAACTACGTGTCATAATATGCTTTGGGGACATAATATAAAAATTGCATTGAGCTACTTTCACCAAACAGAATAATTGTATTTTATGATATGTCAGATTATAACAGAATAGTATACTAAGTGATGTGACTCAACGATGTGTGACAATAGATAAGGGTAATCTTTTTATCACAACCGGTGATTAATCAATCGATCAATCATACAATCATACAATGAATCATTCAATCAATCATACAATCAACCATACAACCAATCACACAATGGATCATTTAATCAATCATATAATCAACCATGCAACCAATCACACAATGGATCATTCAATCAATCATACAATGGATCATTCAACCAATCATACAATGGATCATTTAATCAATCATACAATGGATCATTCAACCAATCATACAATGGATCATTCAATCAATCATACAATCAACCATACAACCAGTCATACAATCATACAATTGATCTTTCAATCAATCGTACAATCAACCATACAACCAGTTATACAATCATACAATGGATCATTCAATCAATCACACAATCAACCATACAACCAGTCATACAATCATACAACGGATCATTCAATCAATCATACAATTGATTATTCAATCAATCATACAATTGATCATCAATCAATCAACCATACAACTATACAACCAGTCATAAATCATACAATTGATCTTTCAATCAATCGTATTCAACCAATCATACAATCAGACAATGGATCATTCAATCAATCATACAATCAACCATACAACCAAGCATACAATCATACAATGGACTTTATCTAACCAAGCGATAAAATCATACAATGGATCATTCAACCAATACTACAATCAGACAATCATACAATGGATCATTCAATCAATCATACAATCAATGATCCATACAATCAATCCTACAACCTGTCAAGAATCAGGATCATTCAATCAATCATACAATCATACAATGGATCATTCAACCAATCATACAATCAGACAATGGATCATTCAATCAATCATACAATCAACCACATACAACCAAGCATACAATCATACAATGATTCAACCAAGCATAAAATCATACAATGGATCATTCAACCAATACTACAATCAGACAATGGATCGTCCAATCAATCAAACTACAACCAATCAGACAATCATAGAATGGACTGTCTGACGAATTACACAATTAACCAAAACCGCCAGTGTCTAAATTAGACTAGATTAACGTTGATAGGTATATTACCTGATACCAGTTCCAAAGTCGGGACCGATTCCTGAGCAGGCTGGCAGGATTTCCCTCGTAAGCCTTCAGTCTCAGACTGTACACTTCCTGTTGCTGGCGTGCATCCTTGTCGCTGTCTGCTTTCTTGTCGTTGCTGCTGCTGCTGGGAGGCTGCAATGGGAATCCGCGAAGGTCGACAGTCACTTGATGTTGCCGCTGTTGAAACACCCACGCCCCTGTGTGGAAGAAAAGAACAGAAAAATGAATACAAATCATTATAATAATATAGTTTATTAAAGTTTATTTATGTTTGTTTCATTCCTTCTTTCGTTCCTTCTTTGTTTTGTATTTGTTTCCTTTTCGAGTTTTTTCCATCCCTCTATATAAATATATTTGTTCATGGTTTTTTACAACGTAGTTTTTGTTTTATTTTTTGCATGAAGATTTATCATTGTAGCGCATTTCTTTATTTAGTTATTAAGTATTTGTTTATTTTATTTATTTGTTTATTCATTCAATTACCTAATTAGCTATTTATTAATTGATTGATTGATTTAGGTACGTCTTTATGTATGTATTTATTCATTTATGTATGTCGTCAATGATTTGTCTACGACAAAGAGGCCATTATTATAATTAGTATGAGGATAATGTGCAGCGTACATGTATCGACTGCTGATAGTCGTATATTCTTATGCACGATTCAAGCACACACACACACTCACACACACTCACACACATACACATTCACACACACATGCACACACACACAAAACACACACAAGCACTCACACACACACTCACACACATGCACACACACATAAGCACACACACACATACCCACACACGCATGCACACACACACATATACGCATACTTAAGTTTAGTAGGCATTTAAGTATACTATAAGAATTCATTTTAGTTGGACTAATCTCCGCCCACCTCATCCCGAACGAACTAATTAAACACAACACCGTTTTTTTAGTAACCACATATTTGATGCGCAAAAGTAGATTTTCTTTGTATTAAAAATGATAGTGAAATAATGGTTTTTTTAATTGCTGGGGCGTGATATTCGCATCAGATGACTCCCACTAGAAGACACGCACCAGAAGACTCCCGCCAAAAGATTCTATCAGAAGACTCCACCAGAAGACTCCCACCAGAAGACACAGAAGACTCCCACCAGAAGAAGACTACGACAAAAGACTAGAAGACTCCCACCAGAAGACTCCCACCAGAAGACTACCACAAAAAGATTCCACAAAAGACTACCACCAAAAGACTACCACAAAAAGACTACCACCAAAACGATTACCACCAAAAGACTACCACCAAAAAGACTCCCACAAAAAGACTACCACCAAAAGACTACCAAAAAGACTACCACCAAAAGACTACCACCAAAAGACTACCACAAAAAGACTACCACCAAAAGACTACCACCAAAAGACTACCACCAAAAGACTACCACCAAAAGACAACCACCAAAATACTCCACCAGAAAACCAGAAGACTTACCACCAAAGATGACTACCACCAAAAGACTACCACCAAAAAACTCCCACCAAAAAGACTACCACCAAAAGACTACCACTAAAAGACTACCACCAAAAACTACCACCAAAAGACTTCACCACTACCAAAAGACTAAAAGACTACCACCAAAAGACTACCACCAGAAGACTACCACCAGAAGACTTCCACCAGAAGACAACCACCAAAAGATTCCACCAGAAGACTTCCACCAGAAGACTCCCCACCAAAATACTTCCACCAGAAGACTTCCACCAGAAGACTTCCACCAGAAGACTCTTCCACCAGAAGACTTCCACCAGAAGACGTTCCACCAGAAGACTTCCACCAAAATGACTTCCACCAGAAGAAAGAAGACTTCCACCAGAAGACTTCCATCAAAGACTTCCACCAGGAAACTCCACCAGAAGACTCCAGAAGATCATCAGAAGACTTCCACCAGAAGACTTCCACCAGAAGACACGCACCAGAAGACTTCCACCAAACCAGAAGACTTCCACCAGAAAACCAAAGACTCCCACCAGAAGAACCAAAATACTTCCACCTCCAGAAGACTTCCCACCAAAAGACTCCCACCAAAATACTTCCACCAGAAGACTTCCACCAGAAGACTTCCACCAGAATACTCCCACCAGAAGACGTCCACCAGAAGACTCCACAAAAGACTTCCACCAGGAAACTCCACCAGAAGACTTCCACCAGAAGACACCAGACTTCGTAGAAACTTCCACCAGAAGACACCACCAGAAGACTCCCACCAGAAGACTCCCACCAGAAGACTCCCACCAGAAGACTTCCACCAGAAGACTTCCACCAGAAGACTTCCACAAAAAGACTTCACCAGGAAACTTCCACCAGAAGACTTCCACCAAGAAGACTCCCACCAGAAGACTCCCACCAGAAGACTTCCACCAGAAGACTTCCACCAGAAGACTTCCACAAAAATACTCCACCAGAAGACTCCAACAGAAGACTTTCCACCAGAAAATACTTCCACCAGAAGACTCCCACCCAAAAGACTCACCAGAAGACTTCCACCAGAAGACTTCCACCAGAAGACTTCCACCAGAAGAAGACTTCCACCAGAAGACTTGAAGACTCCCACCAGAAGACTTCCACCAGGAAGACTTCCACCAGAAGACTTCCACCAGAAGACTTCCACCAGAAGACTTCCACCAGAAGACTTCCACTAAAATAATTCCACCAGAAGACTTCCACCAGAAGACTCCACCAGAAACTTCCACCAGAAGACTTCCAAGAAGACTCCCACCAGAAGACTTCCACCAGAAGACTTCCACCAGAAGACTTCCACAAGAAGACTTCCACCAGAAGACTTTTCCACCAGAAGACTCCCACCAGAAGACTTCCACTTCCACAAGAAAACTTCTACCAGAAGACTTCCACCAGAAGACTTCCACCAGAAGACTTCCACCACCCACTAGAAGACTTCCACCAGACTTCCACCAGAAGACTCCCACCAGAAGACTTCCACCAGAAGACTTCCACCAGAAGACTTCCACCAGAAGACTCACCAGAAGACTACTTCCACCAGAAGACTTCCACCAGAAGACTTCACCAGAAGACTTCCACCAGAAGACTTCCACCAGAAGACTCCACCAAAATATTTCCACCAGAAGACTTCCACCAGAAGACTCCCACCAAAATACTTCCACCAGAAGACTTCCACCAGAAGACTCCCACCAAAATACTTCCACCAGAAGACTCCCACCAAAAATACTTCCACCAAAATACTTCCACCAAAATACTTCCACCAGAAGACTTCCCACCAAAATACTCTCAGAAGACTTCCACCAGAAGACTCCCACCAAAATACTTCCACCAAAATACTCCACCAGAAGACTTCCACCAGAAGACTTCCACCAGAAGACTCCCACCAAAATACTTCCACCAGAAGACTTCCATCAGAAGACTTCCACCAGAAGACTTCCTCCAGAAGACTTCCACCAGAAGACTTCCACCAGAAGACTTTCACCAGAAGACGTCCACCAGAAGACTTCCACCAGAAAACTTCCACCAGAAGACTCTTTTCACAGAAGACTCCACCAGAAAACAGAAAACTCCCACCAGAAAACTCCCGCCACGAGACTCCCGCGGCTAGACTTCCACACTGAATTGTCGTATCTATTAGAAAAACCCTTAGCCAGACAACAAAACGAGTAATATTTATTTCTTAGCACTATAAAACCATCCCATAATGTTTTATTGTTCTTTTTGTTGTTGTTAGGAGCGTAACAACTAAAGTCTGTTTCCGCCAGATTTTTCATCTCTTCACTCTCTTTTCCCTTCTCATCTTCTGGTTTTTTTTACTGACGTCCCACTTTGCGAAGTTAAAACTCTGATTGTGGCTTATCTCTTTTTATTTCACTCCACAGTGGTTCTTTTGCATGATGTATCATCAGTGACTCCTAGATTATCATTCGTCATCTTTTGGGGGTTTTTTGTCCCCCTACACTGTGACTTGACTTGACTTGATTTTGATTTACCCACATCCACTTTACTTTTTTTTTTTTTTTATTTGCCCGACTGTCTTGTAAACAGCCAAAGGATTTTCAACGCGCACAGAACGTTGTGATTTGCACACAGTATCATCTTTTTATCGCCCATCTCGGATGAAACTAGGAATCGATCCATCTAACTGAATCAGAGAAGGGGGGGTGTCGATTTTACTCGAGAAAATATTCAACCTGGCGGGGCTTGAACCAACAACCTTTTGGTTGACAGGCCGACGCTTTGCCTCTGAACTACTTTTGGGGGGGATTCAGAGGCAAGGTGTCGGCTTCTCAACTAAAAGGATGTGGGTTCGTGCCCGACAGGTGAGTTTTATTTTATTTTCGAGTAACTACCACACCTCTCCCTTCCCTCCCCCCTCCCCCCCCACACACACACACACACAACACAGACACACACTCGCCGTCAAGGTAGGTGGATTGACACATATTTCCATCAAAGACAAACGTGGCCTTGGCTGTTTACTGGGCAAAAAGGAGATCCAGACAATGTGGCCTTGGCTGTTTACAATTCAACTCTCTGTGCCCTTGGCTGTTTACTGGGCAGTAGACAATTCAACTCTCTGTGCCCTTGGCTGTTTACTGGGCAGTCCAGACAACATTTTGAAAACAATTCAACTCTCTGTGCCCTTGGCTGTTTACTGGGCAGTCCAGATAATTCAACTCTCTGTGCCCTTGGCTGTTTACTGGACAGTCCAGACAATCACTCTCTGTGCCCTTGGCTGTTTACTGGCAGTCCAGACAATTCAACTCTGTGGGCTGTTTATGTCCAGACAACATTTTGAAAAATTCTACCAAAAAACCGTCACTATTTAAAAATAAAAATTAATAAATAAAATAAAAAAAATACAAAATTGAAAAAATAAAATAAAATAAAATCGAATAAAATAAAAATAAAATAGAATAAAATAAAATAAAAATAAAATCGAATAAAATAAAATAAAATTGAATAAAAATAAAATAAAATTGAATAAAATAAAATAAAATAAAATCGAATAAAATAAAATAAAATAATAAAATAAAATAAAATAAAATCGAATAAAAAAAATAAAAATAGAATAAAATAAACTCAAAAAAGCCCTGCATGAAAACTTTTTACTTTTTACAAACCTAGCTGCTATTTTTACCATCCGCCTGTATCATTGCAATTTTTTTTCATTTCTTTATTTATCAACAGCAGGTCTTGGCATGGTCCAATGCCTTTCTCCATACGGTTACTAAAACCTTTACATCAAAATCATAATGTCATCATCCCAATCATCATTTCACCTAGCTGCCTACGATTTCATTTAAAGCTTCCACAGACTTTCAACATGAAGATACAAAGCGAACAGACGATGCGTTTTGAACATTCGCTTTGGTCCCAGGTTTGCATCCCCCCCCCCCCCCCCCACTCCGTCCATTGCGTCATTGGGCGCCACGGGCTCATTGCATTGGATTGAGAAATAACATTCCTTCAAGACCCATAGAGACCCACAACCGGCCCATAGAGCCGGGACGTATCCCCGTTTCTGTAGCGCGAAGTGGAACAGGAGATATTGATAACTTCTTTTACCGGACCCTAGCCTAACACACATTTTACTCCTGAGATGGTGTTTTGTATCCATTTGCACCTGGTTCGATTTTGGGGAAAATGCGTGTTAGGTGTATTTCGCAAATAACAGAACATGAGCCCTAGCTTCGCTAGAATTCGAATCCGAAACCCCACAATCTTAAATCCGGCAGCTTAAGCACTCGGCTATCGACACCATATGAGATCCAAATCTCTGACAGAAAGTGAAGGTGAAGGTCAAGAAAGTTTCTGTCAGACGTGTAACTAAGGAGGACAGAATGATTAGAAGAGTCATACAAATCACTGATTGTGAACTTCCACTGTATCTCTACATTTACACAGCAAAATGCCTGTCAAAAGTAGACAACATCCTTCAAGACACAAGACACCACAATCGATACACCAGATCCACTCGCAATGGTAGACTTCTCTCATACAAATGTCGAACTGAAAGATTAAGGAATTCCTTTGTTCCTCACAAACAGATTTAACCAAGCAAATACCCAAAAGCTTCTATATCATACATGTAAAATTGCAATTGTAACTATCATCGTCGTCATCACCAACATCATCATGATCATTATCACAATCATCATCATCATCCTCATCATCATCATTATTATCATCATCATCATCATCATCACCAGCATCATTACCATCACATCATCAAACATCATCGTTGTAAATTCATCTTCATCAAAACCATCATGATCACATCTATAATTATCATCGTTGTTTTCACTGTCATGTTTATATTCATCCATGACAATTGTGTTATATCACTATCCTAAAGTTAATAAATTACTCGTAATATACAATTTTAATGTTTCATAGTCTTTGTACTTTACACTTATTCTATACTGAACGTACTCACTGTAACAAAAACAGATTTTCTTTCGTGGATAATAAAATGCATTCAATTCAATTCCTCCATAGTTTGTATGCCCTTACAAACAAAGTTTGGGGAGTCAGGCACTGAGCAGTACGTTGATGTATTGCATGCTTTAATTATCAGCTGAAAATTGATACCTCAGCAATGAAGAAGAAATGTAGCTAACAGCACAACAACAGTCGCCGCACTGGAGATGTATTAAAGGAAACAGCAATAGCGACGTAGAAAGGGCAGTCCAACTATAATCACGTGACAGGCGTTGAAATGGATCCCGCTTGGCCGGAGGAAGAGTGGAAGGCCAAGCAATAATGTAATTTGGCGAAAGATAATTGTAAGAAAGAAAAATAACGGACATGGGGATGATAATGTGGAGAGATGTGGTGGGTGGCGAGGGTGGGGTGGGGGTAATAACAAGAGACAGTGATTACTGTAAAGCCCGTCTTGGTGGTGGCCTGTAATGTCACACGAGCGGTAACAGGATATGATTGGTTGACGCTTTGTGCCCATTCGCATCTATGTGTAGTGAGGTAAAACTCTCGTTACATTTATTTCTTCCAGGGGTATGGCGTCGGATCTACGGGAAATGGGATTCGAACAACGCGACCTTTCGATGGTTTCAAAATCAATTCAGTTCCTTACCAGTAGGCCACTGAACGCTGCTTTTCAGTTGTTGTTGTTTTTCACGTCTCATGTATTCATAGGAAATATGTTCAGTTGCTGTTGTTTTTTATGTCTCATGTATTCATAGGAAATATGTTCAGTTGCTGTTGTTTTTCATTAGCTTTATTTTTTTATCTTTTTTATTTATAATTTACACTGTGTGGTGTTTATATTCTTCAGTGGATTTGATTTGATTTGACTCCCATTTACCCACATCCACAACTAAGTTGATCTCGGTGGTTTGGGTTGTTTCTTCTTAAAATTTTGCCAGGATTACCTTGTAAACAACCAAGAGATTTTTAATGTGCGCGGAATGATGTGATCTGCCCATGGAATCTCCTTTTCACTGTCCGTCTCCGATAGGACTAGGTGTCCATCGGGGGT
>JAXRKP010000626.1:185000-190000 GCA_037039925.1 Doris montereyensis | reverse complement strand
AACCACCTACCGCTTTCTTGTGTACATTCATTTCAGAAGTTGTTGAAATCACAATGCAGCAGAAGATGACGGCATTTGTAACCCATTTCGGTCTGAATTTCATGTTTTCGTTATGAAATAAACCCAGAACTCTAAACAGAAAAAAAAACTTAAAAGAACAGAAAGACATTTGAAAACATACTCAAAACATTTAAAAAAAAGATAAACTGACTGATACAATTTATACTCGTTGCTGTTTAAGGGGTGGGGAGGATAGGGAGTGTTTTTTTGTTTTTAAACTTAAATTTTGTATCAAGCAAATTCCATACATTTTATCCCTTCGTTTCCATTTTAACATACAACGGCAGTTACTTACTAGCCTCCTTAGGGAAAAAAAGAAATGAAACGCTGAAGATACTGGCGAAATAATCCACAAAGAAAGGACAAAAGTAACGGACACCTCTTCAAACTCAATATCCAGTGCAGCGTGAGTCTGCCCCTGACCGAATGAATATCCCGTCGGCTTGAGATTCGGAAATACTGAAATTTTATGATGGCATAAAATCCAGCAAACACACAGACACATGCGTTTAACCTTTAGACAGACCTCACACACACACACACACACACACATTTTCACAAACATACGCACACACACACACACACTCTCCCTCTCTCTCTCACACACACAGAGACATAAATAGATGAAAGAAGAGGGCCGAAATCTGCCAAGACAGGTCATGTCATAAAAAAAAGATTTCTGACAACAATAGCAGCATGACTGCTTGCATGTGTATCTGAGGATAACTGTTTTAGTGTGTATTGAATCGGTAGAGCGATCGTAAAATTATGCGAATGAATAATAGTGGCTTTCTGAAAACGCATGTAATTATAGAGAGAGTCAGAAGGTCAACGGGAATAAGAAGCGTAGAAACACAACAGCTTATTTGTAAATAGCGATCGATGGAGTAAGTGTTTGTAATGGCATAAAGGAAGACAGAGATAAAGAGATGGCGGGGGTGGGGGCGACGAGAGAGAGGGGCAGAGCGTCCGAGAGATAGAGGCAGGGACAGAGAGAGACAGAGACAGAAAGACAGACAGACAGACAGACAGACAGACAGACAGATACCGATAGATAGACAGAGAGATTGAGACAGACACAGAGACAGAGACTGAGACAGAGATAGAGACAGAGACAGAGACAGAGACAGAGACAGAGACAGACAGAGGCAGAGACAGAGACAGAGAGAGTGTGTGTATGAGAGATGGGGGACAAAGGAAGGAGAGAGACAGACAGACAGACAGACAGATAGAGACAGAGACAGAGACAGACAGACATACAGACCGACATACAGACAGAAACAGACAGAGATACAGAGAGATACGAGGAAATAAAGAGTTAAAAAGGAAAAGAGACAAAGGAAAGCAGAGAGAAACATACACACACACACACACACACACACACACACACACACAGATAAGTGGACAAATTGAAAAACAGAACATGAGATCGACAGAGCTGTAAAGAAAATACGTGACAAAGTGGGCCAGATATTTCATATTAAGTAAAAAAACACGCCAAGGAGAGGAACGGAAATCGTGACACGGGAACAAAGACAAAGACAGAGACAAATTTAAGGAAATCGGGACGGAAACAAAGACAAAGGCACATAGAATTTAAGGAAATCGTGAGACAGAAGCAAAGACAAAGACACACACAGAATTTAAGGAAATCGTGTCACGGAAGCAAAGACAAAGACACACACATATTTAGGAAAACGTGACTGAAGCACAGACAAAGACATAGACAGGATATAAGGAAGTCGTGATTGAAGCAAATACAAAGACACACGCATAATTTAAGGAAATCGATAGAGCCAAAGACAAAGACACCGACAAAATTTCATGAAATCGTGACACGGAAGCAAAGACAATGACAAAGACAGAATTTAAGGAAATCGTGACGGAAGCAAACGCAAAAACACAGACAAATTTAAGGAAATCAGAATTCAAGGAAATCGTAAAAAGGAAAGTAAAAACATAGACACAGACATAATTTAAGGAAATCGGGACACAAAGACACAGGATGGAAAGACAAAACCACAGACAGAATTTAAAAAATTCACGGAAGCAAAAGAAAAAGACAGAGAAAAAAACTATGGAAATTGTGAAAAACATAGACACAGACATAATTTAAATCGGGACACTGACACAATTTAAATCAATCGGGACAAGGAAGCAAAGACAAAGACACAGACAGAATTTAAGGAAATATTGACACCGAAGCAAAGACACGGACACAGACAGAATTTAAGGAAATCGTGACACGGAAGCAAAGAAAAGACAGAGACACAAAAACTATGGAAATTGTGACACGACAAAGAAACAAAGACGCAAACACAGACAAATTTAAGGATATCGTGACGGAAGTAAAGACAAAGACACTGACACAATTTAAATTGGGACGGAGACAAAGACAAAGACAATCGTGACAAGGAAGCAAAGACAATGACACAGACAGAATTTAAGGAGAGCATGACATGGAAGCAAAATCAGAGAGAAAGACAGACTAATTTTAGAAATCATCATAGAAGCAAAGACACAGACACAGACAGAATCTAAGGAATTCCTGATGGAAGGAAAAATACGATTTTGCGATAGGATGTAGGATGGCATAATCTACGACAAAGGAAATTGCCAATCGAGAAAGTTGAATCGATACCCATAACAATGAAGTCATAATAACAACAACAAAAACAACATATTATTATTATTATTATTATTATTATTATTATTATTATTATTATTATTATTATTATTATTATTATTATTATTATTATTATTATTATTATTATTATTATTATTATTATTATTATTATTATTATTATTATTATTATTATTATTATTATTAATATTATTATCATTATTATTATTATTATTATTATTATTATCATTATTATTATTATTATTCTAATTAATAATATTATTATTATTATTACTATTATTATTAGTATGATTATTATTATGATTATTATTATTTTTATTAATATCATTATTATTATTATTATTTTTATTTTTATCATTATTATTATTATTATTGTTATTATTATTATTATTATTATTATATTATTATTATTATTATTATTATTATTATTATTATTATTAATAATTATTATTATTCTTAATATCTTCGTTTCTGCGTGATATCGACCTCATTAAAAGAAAGCAAAGAAATCAGCAAAATGAAAAAACAACAAAAACTGTATTTAGGGGGAAGAGAAAATGATACATAGAAAAATATATTATGTGTAGATCTATGTGTTTACGTGTCGTGTGGGGGGGGCGTGGTGGGGGCGTGGGATGTTGACGGATAGCAATTTGATGCTATCAGATAACCAGTTTTGGAAATGAGTACGGGTGGAGGGAGGGGGGGAGTGGGTGAGGTGAAAATCCCCAAACGTTTTATCTATTTTCAACATCTTGCACAAGTTCTGTCAATTCGTGAAACTCTAGAGCGGGAAGTTGCACAAGTGTTGCCATAGGCAACCAAACAACACGGTTAATCAGGTACGTAAGTGCATTGCTAATGGGGGCAATCGGTTGTCTAGAGGCAAGGTGTCGGCCTCTCAAGCAAAAAATCATTGTTTCATACTTCACCAACAATTGAAACATTGTCACGAGCTTTTCCAGCAAAATCTACCCCCTACCCCCCCCCCCCCCTCTCGCCTGGTCCAGGTAGGTGGATCGACACCTAGCTCCACCAGGAGACGGACAACAACAAGGAGGTACAGTGTGCACATAACGACACTCTGTACACGTTAAAGATCCCATTTAAAATCTTACCAAGTGTCCCCAAGCTCACCGTAGGTGTGGGGAAATCAAATCAAATCAAATCAAATTAAATCAAATCAAATCAAATCAAATCAAATCAAATCAAATGAAATCAAATCAAATCAAATCAAATCAAATCAAATCAAATCAAATCAAATCAAATCAAATCAAATCAAATTAAATCGAAAAGCTATTACACAAGTTCACGCTCCTAAATGGCTGCGATCGATTTGCGCAATTTCTGCGCATATACTATGGCTTTGTTTTCCGCACGTCCGGTCTACATTTGCGCAGAATGCTTTTCCACTGTCCGTGTTCATTTGAGCTGTTTCGTTTGTTTTTCTGATGGGTTTTTTCTTTGTGTTCACAAATATTTACTTTGGCGTTACCATTTCTCAACACAAACATTGGCTTATTTATTTTGGCGTTATCGTTTCTCATTTGCCTTATTTTTTAGCATCATTTCTCAATACAAACATTGCCTTATTTTTTGCGTGATCATTTCTCAACGCAAACATGGGCTTATTTATTTTGGTGTTATAATTTCTAAATGCACACATTGGCTTATTTATTCTAGCATGATCATTTCTAAATGCACACATTGGTTTATTTATTCTGGCATGATCATTTCTAAATACAAACATTGGCTTATTTATTCTGGCGTGATCATTTCTAAATACAAACATTGGCTTATTTATTCTGGCATGATCATTTCTAAATGCAAACATTGGCTTATTTATTCTGGCATGATCATTTCTAAATACAAACATTGGCTTATTTATTCTGGCATGATCATTTCTAAATACAAACATTGGCTTATTTATTCTGGCATGATCATTTCTAAATGCAAACATTGGCTTATTTATTCTGGCATGATCATTTCTAAATGCACACATTGGTTTATTTATTCTGGCATGATCATTTCTAAATGCACATATTGGTTTATTTATTCTGGCATGATCATTTCTAAATACAAACATTGGCTTATTTATTCTGGCATGATCATTTCTAAATACAAACATTGGCTTATTTATTCTGGCATGATCATTTCTAAATGCAAACATTGGCTTATTTATTCTGGCATGATCATTTCTAAATGCAAACATTGGCTTATTTATTCTGGCATGATCATTTCTAAATGCAAACATTGGCTTATTTATTCTGGCGTGATCATTTCTAAATACAAACAT